>JAJIYU010002417.1:0-30517 GCA_030144865.1 Tinospora cordifolia
ATCACATTTAAATATTACAAATGCATTTCAATATGTAAGAACATTTCATTTATGATAGAATAACAAGTTAAGTGATAAATTAGAAAACACTACTCACAAGGATGCTCAGCTTCCGGTGCTCCTCTAGTAACCGGTCGCGTCCCGCTGATGTATGATCCTGTGTGATCAACTTACTTTCTTAATATCCACATAAAACTTGGCTCACATTCTAACTTTATGGTCTTTGGTCAATCAAAGGATTGACTTAGTTAACTCTATCTAAACTTAACCCCCGCCGACCTGTCAAATCGATAAGGTCAAATCTTTATATTGACTTAAAATACTACAAATATGTAGTGTCGACATGTGTCTCACCTTTGTTACACAATAACCAGCCACTTTTATAATTTGGCGGGTCAATACATAAATATTATTTCCTATGTTATATATTTCCCTAATAAGTATTTTATAATATTATACAATATTATATAACATTTTTTCTATTATTTATCATTATTTCTACCGTATATACATTTTTTCCATCTTTATTAATTAATCATCAAATCGTATAAACGCAAATTTAATATGTTCATTGACCTCCAAAAATCCTAATTTCAATGTCATTAAGTTCAGAGTTTCATTCTCGACACTTTAGTACCCACCAACTAAAATTTCAGTATTTATGGGTATATCCCCTATGTGTCGACTTCGAACTACCATATAATTTTCTAAGGTCCCCGAGGGTACAAATAATATATATATTTGCATTTTTCTCGTAAATCTGAATACAATGATATATATATTGCATAGTTTCATTCCTAGGAAAAATATACCCTAATTTTAGGGTCGCGCATTAAACTAATACATTTATTGAAACTATACTATAAAACTATAAATCACAATTTATAAAATAATTCGGAATTGAAAAGAGGTAAAAAATGGTTTACCCGAAATGTCGAATTCCCAAAAGCGCGCGACTCCTCTTTTTCTTTTTCTCCTTTTTTTCTTTTCTTTTTTTCTTCTTCTTTTTCTTTTTCTTTTTCTTTTTCTTTTTCTTTTCCCCTTTCTTTCTTCTTTCTCTCCCTTTTTTTTCTTTGATCCGGATGGCAAGAATGAAGAAGTGGATAAGAAAATAACAATGAGGAGATGGCTTTATATAGGGAAGATTGGTGTGGGTCCCATTGACAACAAAGTAAAAAATAATGACTCAAGATAATGTTGCTATTTATCTCTTAGATAATGAGTCATCCCATGAGTCATTAGATAATGTTCATATTTATCCCATGAGTCATTAGATAATGATCTTTTTAATAAAGTTATTTTCATTAATTATTTCTTTCATTATCCAAGTCAATCATGATAATCACATTTTTAATTCATTTTTTGTTATTCATTTTATTTTCTAACTAAGCCCACACACATATGTATATAATAATTATCATCATGATATATATACTTTACACCTCATTAGTATTATGTTATCTTATCTTATTATTATTATTATTATTTTCCAATTATCATATGACTCATCCAACATTATCTTATCATTTATATTTTCATAAAATAAAGCATTATCCTACACATCAACAATATTATCTTCTAATTTGATTGATTGATTGATTTATTTATTTTATATCATCCAAATCATCATTTATCCCTTGAATTTGTTTTATTTTATTTTATTTCTTTATTATCTTGATCCTAGTCATGTGATAATGATTAAATTAATTATTTTTTTCTTAATTATCCATCCAAATCATCATTCATCTACTTTATTCCGTTATTATTATTATTTCTTTTTTTCCATTTCCAACCAAGCATACATATATATATATATAATAATCATCATCATCATTATATATATATACTTTTTCATTTAATTTAAATATACCCCTCTATATACATTCTTGCATATTAACACATATATGTATACATATGTAAATGCAATACATAATTCATTACGTAAATTTATTTTATTTATTTTTTTGACTCCAATAAATAATTATTATCATTATTTATTTATTCTAATTTCTCAAGTAATACACTTATTACTTAATACTTTCACCAAAAATCATTTATTACCATTTAATACACAAGTTGATTAATATCATTGCCAAAAATTTCGTATTTCTGTATAATCATGCATTTCTCATTTATAATTCATTAATTTATACAGAAAAATACATATCTAACCCGTCGACTAAATGTCCAAAAAATACGAGTCATTACAAATTTGACTTTATCAAATTTTAGAATTTTGGAATAACCCTAAATTAGTTGAAATTAATAATTGGACTTCACAATTATCTTCGAAATCTTTTAAGCTTAAGAATAATTTTATTAAGTGTTAAATTTTAGATTTGAACATTTTAGAGTATCGAGCACCTCAAAGGAAAGCAAGGTCACCATGAAGATCGGCGGAATCAGGTGGGCATAATTTCCTTGCTCTTACATATTATATAGATTTAAAATTCAACGCATTTGTTTGAATAGTTCTAGGTTATTAGAATTTTCTTCTGAAATTGATTGAGATTGGTTGGTGTGCTTGGATGATAGTGTGATGTTTTATTTCAATTTACATATAATCATTTCATGACATGCTTAAATAGGAAACCTAGCATTTAGATTTATTTATTTATGGCATGCATGAGTAGGAAAATATGCATTTAGTTTCCATTAATTACTCATGCTCTTTATTATTTTAATTTGCATGCATAGTTTGATTTATTGTCTATTGAATTGTGAAATGCTTGGAGTGATTGAATTTGTGTGTAAAACTAAAATAAGACGAAGGATTATTAAGAATCCACGTACCAGTGCGATCGACGAGACTGAAGTAAATCGAGATGGTATCTCTTATATGCCACTGCTTGAGATTGGCTAGCTACAAGGCGGATCGTAGGTATTCCCACCCTTGAGCTGCCTGCGGCAGCTCAAAGTCTTTAGGAGATAGTACGAGCTACAGTAAGTACTCTCTATTAGGCTTTGATACTGATGGCATGACTTATTTTAGATGGTACTCGAGAATTTCTATGATTAGATGAGATCACGGCGAATACCAAGAGGCATCTCAACCCTCTTCCGATCTCAAACTTTGACCAAAATTAAATGAATGTTTGAAACGTCTAATGTGTGAAAGTGTTTGTAATGTTTTGGATTTTGGTCTGTATAATGCGTGTGATGTATAGGAATGATCCATTGGGCTTTCGAGCTCACTTCCATTTTATTTTTAGATACACATAAATGTAGAGTACTGTAACCTACGTGAGAAGGCCTTCACTTTGGATTGAAAACTTCATGGGGGAGGTTATCCGAGATAGGAGGATTAGAGGTTGCACTTTATTTATTTTGCATGTAACAGAACCGAATATATAGTTTTCATTTGAATTTAATTTCATTGTTTTACTGTATTTATTTTGATTTTAGATTTTAGATGATCAAGTTAGTATAAAATGATATTTAACGATTTCATCCACTGTCGCATTTACTTTGATCATTTTTCCTTTTTGTTACATGAATTTTCGATGAAAAGAAACTAAATTTGTGATTTGTGATTTATAATTGATAATTGATAATTTTAGACTTTCTATCAAGAATTTGAGTTGAAGAAAAAGATTTTAACAGAAAGAAATTTTCAGTAGCATTCTGATTCTCAACGGGCGACAATCCATATCATGTGACAAGAGATTCGATTAAAAGTTGGGGTGTTACATCTTGGGTGAACTTTAATCTTGAATTCTACTTCTCTATTCAGTGGTAGTCCTGGTAAATCATCTAAAAATACATGTTCGTAATCTCAAACTAACTCTAAGTTCTGGATTTCCTTCTATTCTTTAGTGTCCTCATCTAAGAACTTCTTGAAATCCTCTTCTTGGCTTAAGCATTTTAACATTGCTATCATCGAACTTCTATAAGTATCTCCTAAAATAATGTTATTTTTAACCTCCTTTTTGGACAATCTATTTGAGCCCAATACTGGGTTAACCAGTAACAAAAGTGCGGAGATTGATTAAAATCAACTTATCTCCAAATCTAATGTCACAACTACACATTCTTTTTGAGGTAGCAATAGTTCTCATGGGTGTGGATACATTCAATGTCACTGGCAAGGTATTTGTTATTAGTTGTAACCTATCAACTAATTGTTCAGCAACAAAAGATTTGGTAACGCCCAAATCAAACAAAAGTTTAACTGCAACATTAAACAATAGGAATGTACCTTCCAATACAAGGACTTAATCATCTTGAACATCCATGACAGCAAAAGCTTTGGCCCGGTTTTGTCTATGGCCTTGATTTCAATTCTGGTTACACCCCTAGTTGTTATTTCATTGGGGATGTTGCCTAACTTGAGGGTAACCATTTTTTTTCCTCCTCCCAGATTGCACTGCTACTATGGCTACTAAGGAGCTTGAGTTTTGGTAGGACAAAACTTTCCCACATGTCCTTGTTGGTTGTAGTGGAAATACAACCCCTGTCATCTGGCGTGCTAAATTTTCTCCTCTTTGCTATATTTAGGTCGTGCCTGAGAATAGAGTTGTACTTTTTGCTGATTCTGAGGTGCCTTATTACCATCATTTTGATGGGTGTTTTGCTTCTTATTCTCATTCCTTGCCTTTTGATTGTTTTGTCTTATTGTGAGTCTTCAGAGACTATTCAAAGTTAATCTCTCTTTCAATTAGTTGAGCTCTAACTACTATCTCCTTGAACATAGTTAGCCTCAAAGGAACAATTAGCTTCCTAATCTCCATGCTGCGGTCCTTCCACAAACTTATTAGCATTGGCCTGCTCATCTCTAAGAAACTTTGGTGCAAATCTTGATAGCTCAATAAACTTACTTTCATATTTAGTTACTTTCATGGTTCTCTATGTCAGTTCGCGATCTCTGACTGAAGTTGTCTAGTAGTAGCCATGGAGAAGAAATTATCATAAAACAATTTCTTGAACTACTCCACGTTATGGTCAAAATATCGGTCTCAGGGTCATTCATGCAAGTCCAATAAACTGATGCACTGCTAATGTCTCTTGCGATCAGTTAAGCTCTAACTACTATCTCCTTGAATGTAGTTAGCCTCAAAAGAATGATCAGCTTCCTAATCTCCACTTGTAGTCCTTCCACAAAATTATCAACCTTGGCCTACTCATCTCTAACAAACTCTAGTGCAAATATTGATAGCTCAGTAAACTTTATTTCATATTCAATTACTGTCATGGTTCTCTATGTCAGTTGTACAAACTTGGACTAAAGCTGTCTAGCAATAGCCATGGAGAAGAAATATAAAACAATTTCTTGAACTACTCCACGTCATAGTCAAAATATCAGTCTCAGTGTCATTCATGATCATCTCCCACTAGCGATTAGCAGGTCCAATAAATTGATACACTGCTAAGCCACTCATTTGGGGCTCGTTGCCCCCAAAGCATTCAGGTATTTGTTCATCTTAGAAAACCATATGTCAGCTACCATATGATCCACCTTGCCATTCAAGGTACTTGGATGTAGCTTCTAGAACTCAATCAGTAAGTTTTTTCATTCCTTGTCATCAATGAAAATTTAGCCTAGTATTATTCAATCATTCAAGAACGAGGCCTATGAGCCTGAGGCTGGGGTTATGGCTATATTGAGGTGGATTGTGTGCTTGAGGTAGAGCCCTCATAACTTGTTCAACCACTTTTCGAGTGATCTTTTCCAACATCTCTAGCGATAAAATTGCTCCAATGGAGCTACTACTGCCACAATTGCCCTCTAATTCCTTTAACAAGACTCATTAGTGTTCTCAGCCCTTGTCGCATTTCCTCAGGTTCTTGTCATTATCTACAAATCAAAAGTCATTTTAGTATCTAATAAAACACCACAATAGAGAAATTCCAAGGAGAATTATAACTGCATTTTAAATTAATCTAGGTGTACAAAACTAATCTTTCCTTATCTTCATGATACAAAATGTTTTTCCAAACTTATGATAACAGTTACCTTTCTTATGTCATTTGTTGTATCAATTTCCTCATGTTTTCGTTCGTGCTACCATGATGCTAGATTTATGTTTCTAGTTCTCGATTTGTTCAGTGACCTATTAGTTTATGCTTTTAAGTTCTATTTGAGGATTTTCAAGGTCCTCTAATGTTGTTGGGTATAGGGTTTGAGTTTCATGATCACATAAAAAGTGATATACACATTTATGAAGTTCAATAGCATGCATTCAAACAATCATATAATTATACAATTTCATGCTAGCATAGGAAAATTTTCAAGCTTTCATCCATGCCTTCGAGTTTGAGTCTCCCACACCACTCTTGCCTGACGACACAAGCTTCCACCCAAATATCTCACTACATCCAAACTATTTTTCAAATGTCTCAACGATTAAGGCTTCCTAAGCTCCACTACACTCCACCGTCCCATACCAACCAAGCATACGGAAAGAAGCTCTTCCAAAGCGATTGATTATTCACCAAATATGGCTGGTCAATTTTGAATCTAGCATTCCTTCGTACCCACAAATTATTACGCATCCCATGCCACGCAGAAATTGGAGATACAGGATCCTCCTAATCTTGTGTCCTAACCAAACAATTGTTTCATTTTCACACATTTTCAGTCTCTAACCTATATCATAAGAGTTTTCATTCATGATCTATTGTGCCACCCTTGGCTACACCCAAGTCTCTACCTATGGTTTTTTTCTTAGACCGAGGATCTCTATACATGGTTGAAAAGTTCTTCAGTTGAACCAACATCCTACATCAATTTTTGATACCACCTTTGTACTCTAGTAAACATTTTTGCCCTATATTGTAATACTCCCTCCTTTACCACTAAAATTTTCTCATAGAAGCTCTTAATTGATGGGAAATAAATTTTAAGTGTGTTTTTCAACTCTAACCACATGAATGAGCTAGTAAGACAACTTCTAGAACGGGCAGTGAGAAAGAGTCTACTTAGAATAACTGACCTTCTCGAATGGAATAACATATCTCCCTTTCAATTTTTAGCTTTACTTGGGACAAGGCTTACCTACTATCAACTCAACTCATAATCTTTGTCTCCAAACGAAACATTTGAAATGTATATATATATATATTTGAAAACAGACTTTGTTATTCAAGAATAATTTCAATCCAAAAATAGAAGTTATGGCATTACTTAATATGCTAAATCAACTCAAGTATACATCTCGCCCAATAACCTGGGCTCTAATACCACCTTTGGTATCAGAGTAGACATCTCACCTAGTAACTACCAATTGAGCTCTGACACCACCTCTATAGCAACCTGCCTCCCTTTCATGGTCGTATCTTTGACTCTGAAGGGTGCAACTACCATAATACGCTCGAGCCCAAAAGGTACAGGCACGTTAACATAACATGCAAATCAAATTAATCATCACATAATGGCCATCTGAGAGGTGGGATGACACTTTATTTTTTTTTCTTTCTGTTTTTATCTCTTTCCTTTTTATTTCTTTCAATCTGTTTCTATCTTTTTCCTTTTTATTTCTTTATTTATGTTTCTATCTCTATCCTTTTCTTTCTTTCTATCCCAACTCTATGAGACTTCCTAGTTTACATTAACTCAAATATATTTCACGTAAAACATTTTGAAATAAAGTAAACCAATATCATTTCTTTCTTTCTGTTTCTATCTCTTTCCTTTTCTTTCTTTTTGTCCCAACACTTTGAGACTTCCTAGTTTACAATAACTCAAATAGATTTCACATAAAACATTTTAAAATAATGTAAACAATAGAAATTTCATGATTGAAAATATATCTTTGACATTCAAGAGGTACAAGGACCTTTGAGTTTATTCAATAGAACATCTTTAAATATGACAAAAGAGAATTGGGGTCAACACATCCGACTTAAAATAAAACTATAAAACTAGTAAATTCTAAAAATAAATTAAGGTAAACTCTAACTTGTTCACGAAGCTTCTAATCATCGATTTCCTAAAATATTAGAAAAGAAGATTGAGCTCAAAAAGCCCAATGGATCATCTCAAATATTTAAATCATTATTTTAATTAAATAAAATATATATCAAACACTTTCATAGATTAGGTGATTCAAACACTTTCATAGATTAGGTGATTCTTCGATCGATGAACTGGGTGTTTGTATTGACCCAGTTCATTGATCGAGGAAGTGATGTCAATCTAGACACCCAGTTTCAAATCAATAATCAAATAAATGACAAGCCAAGTCCATGTTTGAACATTCACGATGAAATCCATCACTACACCGATATGTGTTTATAATCTTTATTAATCTTTCGTTAATGAGAAATCATACCATAGTAAGTTGAATCAAATATAAAATAGAAAACATAACATGTCAGCATAGTAAACATCATTCTCTCTTCATCATAAGCATGTTATTTGATCATCACAATATCATACACATCATTGCTCATGCATCAATATACATTCATCATACAATTCTAAGCATGCATACTCAAGGCGTAACACATACATTCAATTTAAAACATCGTCCTAGACTACAAGCATACATGCATATATTATTTGAATCAAAATAATAATTCAAAACTTAAGAAATTGTCCACCATTAACAATCAATTCCTTCCTGTCTGTGTACTACTATTCCAAGATTTCTTGAGTCTTTAACCTTAAAGATTATGTTCAATACATATTCTTTATGATTCATGTGTTTTTAACACTTTTAAACCATACTCTAATGATTCCTATCTAATATGGTCTTTAATTGTGCAAGAATATCACCCTAGATGAGGCCAATGCGGTCTTGGCTTTGTGTACCATAGTAGAGGGAAAGAATACCGCAATAATTAGAATGCACAAACGAAAAATGAGACATATAGAGGCTCTACTGCAGTGGGCTACTACGGCAACTAGAGGGAGTCACTAAAACAGAGTCACATTATCACAGCAGATTACTATGGTAACCAGAGGAAATTATAGAAAACAAACACATTACCACGATAGGCTACCACAGTAACCAAAGTGAATTCCCAAAAATAGTAAAGAAGATGAGTGCAATACCATGGTAACATTGATCAATACCATGGTAACGAATAAGAAAAGTAGACTTTAATGCATGTTTATCCCATCCCTTCTTCTCTTATGACCTTGGCATCTTAATACCTCAAATTCTAGACCATGAACTATGCATTGAGAATAAATACCTTCTTTGATATGTTGAAACCTCTGGTTGCTCCAAAAGAATGTCGAAAAGTAGGTTTTTGCCACTACTCAGAAGTATTCTAGGTTTTCCTTATTTATACTAGTATGGTTGTTGTGCAGGATGGATAGGGAACAAAAGAGTGCCAAAAGGACGGTTATGAGAGTATGAAGAGAGAGGACTCGTGCTTGCTTGAGTGATGAGAATGTGGTGCTCATGCTGGGTTTATATAGAGTTCAATTAGGATGGGTTTAGGAAGTTTTATGATGTTTTATTGGTTGAACTCTTTCCTAAACTCTTTTCCTTTCTATTTTGCTTGTTTCTTGTGCATAATTATTAGTAATTGATTTTTTAGAAGTCACTCACACATTTGGAAACTTTACTTAACCGTTTGGAAACTTTACATAATCATTTTTGCACAGGTTTTTATGTATTGCCATAATAGTCGAATGCATTACCATGATAACAAGAACACAAAGTTTTTGTCGACTTTTCTATGAAATTCACGCACTATTGCAGTAATGAAATTCATTAACACAATAACCAGTGAGTTGATCATATGCAAATTTCTGTGTTTTGTTCTGGTTTGACTACCCCTTCATACATTGAATCGTGCATTTTTTGGATTGTTAATTTTGTGGTTTTTTTTTCAAAATTTATATTATTTACACTATTTTATTTAATCTTATTTAATTATCCAACAAAAACTCTAAGGTATTACATAATATTTGTATCGATTTTGAAATCACTATGTGTGTTTTGTTTAACACATTCAATTAGATCTAAGACTCACTTATCCTATTTCTACTCTTCCTTGATCTGTTGGAGCAGATCTGACTGTGTGACACCCCAGCTCCCGGTATCTCTCTCTCTCCCTAGGAAATGAGTCGTTAGGGCTACGTCAAGAGATGACATGCCCATTCAGTGGGAGACGCCAAACTCGGGTCGCTTGCCGAAAATCAGAGGCCACGTGCGGTTCATTCTCATTCTTTTTTTCATACGTTGTGAAATCAACTTAAAATACACAGTGTTCTTTCAAATGCAAGTTTTGTCAAAAAATGAGATTTATTAAGAAATTATATGCAGCAACTCTAAATATTTTCAAATTCAATGTGAAAGCATATTTTACACGAAAAACACTTTGCAGTGGAATAAAAATTTCAAAATATTTTTTTTTTGCATACTCTAGATATATACAAACATGGCCCACCTGGCCTAAGTCCCAAAAATTTAATTTACATGTAAAAGACAGAGGGGCACATATGCCTAGTTCAAATTAAATACAAAAATATTATTTACAACAAAATGATAAAGCAGTAACCCAAAAAAAACATATGAAAATCTCCCAGTGGGGTCTCAACCAAAATGACAGCCCTGAATGTTGGCCTGCTCCTGCGGTGTCAATGATCACCTGTAATAAAATAATGGGATGAGCTCGAGAGCCCAGTGGATCATCCCTATACATCACTATCATTATACAAACCAGAATACAAAACATGCATACACTTTCAGTACATTAGGGAGTTCAAACACTATATTGGTTATTTTGTCCTATGCAAGACCGAAAGAGCCCTGCTCTCGATGTCCCCTATATGGTCCAGGAGCGAATTCGGGGTAATGCCCAAGGATCGGTTACCTTTCAAAACCATGGTATAAGAATGAAAGTATGCAGTGACTCTCCATCCGAAAACACAATTAGCTATCACAGTCAGCTCGGGTAGGGATACCCACGATGATGCCCAAAAGCCGATCATCACCCCAGTATGTGGAGTTATTAAATCTTAATTTAATCTTCTTTAATTATACATTCCATTCCAATTCTCACATGGTTATCATATGTAATATTTTGAAGTAAATCAATCAAATATGTTCAACCCTTCATGGAAATCAACACATAAAGCTCTATCTATACATGTTATAGCACAAGTAACCATATATTATGAGCAAACATCAAGTCATTCCAACCAAGATCAAATCAAAATTTTCCTAGCATGCTTCTAAGTGATAATTAAAATAAACATACATCAGGTTTTGCACTCAAGGTTTAAATAAGGCTAGGGAGTATAGAAATCACACCCACTTTTGTGTATCTTATTCCCCTTTGCCATCACTCCTCACCTCACGAGTTTAGACCTTTAATCACTAAGATTTTTGATAATAACTTAATGTGATTCTGAGGCATACAAAGCATGATCAAAATCCTACATTTATGCCCTTTACAAATGTGTTCCCTGGTGTACTCAAAATCGAAATGAAAATAAGGAAAAAAATCAGGTACACAACGAGAGACCTTTACATTGTCGCGGTCGCCAATATCGGCGACATGTGTTTAACATCTCAAAACATGGACATTACTCTTAAAACACATATCAACTCAAGAAAAACAATTTACACATGAGAGAAATGATTTAAAATGTAGGATTTTGATCTCGAGTAGGGTTTCGTGATTTACCTTAGCACAAGACATTTCCAACCGTGCATCAACTCAGATCTGTCTTTGTGATGTCGCTCTTGGTGAATCTAAGTTTGAGAATGGTAGAGAGTGGCTTGAAAGAGCTCAAACCACCCTTAGAACTCAAAAGAAAAGGTATAAAACGAGATTGGAAAACTTAGTGAGAGTTTCAAAGAGAAAATTGTGGTTCGCGGTGCATGAAAATCCAAATCTAGGGTTTTTAAGCAACATTTCATTTTTATAGAAATCGACGAGTTACCGCGGTCATTGTAGGATTACTGCGGTCATTGGGATTATTGTGTCACTAACTACAGTAACCATGCCGATGTAGTTGCTCGTTTCTGGGTTTTTTTCTCCCATGATTACCACGGTAACCAAGGCAATGTGTTTCTATCTGTCTTTTGGGTTTGTCTCGTGATTATCGTAATCACTGTAGAATTACCACTGTAACTAGGGCGATTTCCATTTTTTTGGGTTTGTCTACAATTAATGCGGTCATCACTTCCATTTACCGTGGTAACCAGTGGAGTTTTGGCTTTTTGCATCTTTTCTTTGCCATTTCTCATGTTTTTCAAATTTATATCATCTTCGTATTTATTTTAAGTTTATTGGGACATATTCTACATGGTTTTTGAATTTTTCTTAATTTTCTTATTTATCTAATAATTTATTTTTATTTTAATGGTTTACTAGTGACCTAGAGGTCTTATAGACTTGTGGCGAATTGCAGACTGGCACACCAAGGTGAATAACACTACTTGGTTTGCATCTGTTCTAATATCCAAATTATGACTCTCTATTAGCTAATACATCTGACCTTTTTCTTCTTCAATTTTACAATATTTTCTACTTAAGACATTTGCAACAACATTTGCCACCACATTTGCCTTTCCTAGATGATAGTGAAGTTGAAAATCATAATCTGTCAAGAATCTCATCCATCTTCTCTGTTTGGGGTTTAACTCATTTTGGGTGTATATGTACTTCAGACTTTTATAGTTTGAGTATAAGTCAAATCTCTTTCCATATAAATAATGTCTCCAAATGTTCAAAGCAAAATCAATTGCTACTAACTTTAAGTCATGAGTTGGATTATTATATTCATACCTTTAGTTGTCATAAGGAATAAGCAACAACCTTACTATCTTGCATCAGTACAACACCTAACCCATTCCTCGACACATTATTGTAGAGTGTGTAACCCACTCCATGTGTTAAGGTAATAAGTATTGGGGTTGAAGTAAGTTTCTTTCTCAATTCTTGGAAAGTAAAATCACATCTGCCATGCCAAATAAACCAGACTCCCTTTCGAGTTATCTTTGTCATAGGATCTGCTAACTTGGAGAAGTCTTAGATGAATTGCCTGCAATATCTAGCTAACCCCAAGAAACTTCAAATTTCAATAACTGTCTTAGATTTTTCCATTTCATGACAGCTTCCACTTTCTTTGGATCAATAGATATGCCCTTTCCAAATACCACATGTCCAAGAAATTTCACCATCTTCATCCAAAATTTACATTCGCTGAATTTAGCATACAATTGGTGGTTTCCAAGAGTCTCCAAAACAATTTTCAAGTGCCTCACATGCTCTTCTTCGAATTTTGAATAGATCAAAATGTTATCCACAAAAACCACTTCGAATTGATCTAAGTGAGGTCTAAAAGCTTTGTTCATCAAATTCATAAAGGTAGTTGATGCATTAGTCAGACCAAAAGGCATTATAATGAACTCAAAGTGACCATATCTGGTTTTGAATGTTGTCTTTGAGATGTTCGACTCTCTGATTCGTAGCTAGTGATATCCTAACCTTAAATCAATCTTAGAGAAATATATGGCTCCTCGTAATTGATCAAATACGTCATCAATTCTAGGTAACCTATTCTTCATAGTAACATTGTTTAGTTTCTTTTTGTCAATACGCAATCTCATAGATCGATCTTTATTCTTCACAAATAGTACTTGAGCTCCCCAAGGTGATTCACATGGACAAATAAATCCTTTCTCCCAAAATTCATCTAGCTATATTTTCAACTTCTTTAGTTCAACTGGCACCATCCTATGGGGTGGAATAGCTATGGGATCAATTCCTAGATAAACCTCAATTTTGAATTCTACTTCTCTTCATGGTAGCAATCCTAGCAAGTCACATGGAAATACTTCCACATAATTAGTCACTGCCAAAATGTTTACATCCCTGAGTGAGTTTCTGACACATCCTCATCTATGAGCTTCCAGAAATTTTTCCCTTGGCTCATGTTGTATAACATAGCTATCATTGGGTTTTTTGGGTAGTCTTCGAATTTCACCATAGATCTTCACCAACTTACTAGATGGTAAAGACAATGTGACTTTCCATCTCAGGCAGTCGATCTAAGCTGGTATTGTGTTAGCCAATCCATACCCAATATCACATCATAGCCATGAAAAGATAGTACTCTAAAACCTGCAATTATTAGTTTGTCCCCAAATCTCAACTCACATGTACAAATTTTATAAACAATTATTGTAGTCCCCATGGAATTAAATACATGCAATGGTTCTAGTGGTGTAAACGCTACTAATTGTAATCTTTTAACTAATTCTTGAATCAAATAACTTGATAGCACCTGAATCGAACATTCCATAACAACATTAAATAACAAAAATGTACCTTCGATAGCTAGTGCTAGGTCCACCTGTCCATGTGCCATAACGTACACCTGAGCTTGGTTTCGTCTCGTATTCTAGTTCTACTTACCCTGCCGCTATTGTGGTTGTGGTTGCTACTATTTTGATTGTTGCTAGACACGACCCCCTTGATTCCTGCCTTGATTCTTGCACCAAGTTTTTCCTTTGTGGTTTTTGGTTCTAGAAATTTCTAGCAAGATGTTCCTTTTGACCATAATTGAAACATGATCCATCTCTTCGAGCCTGCTGCATATCCACTTTGGCATTATTTTGTTGTGCCTGAAACCTCTACTACTTCTGGGACTGATTCTTATTTCCCTATATCCCATCTTGTTGTTGATGAGGTTGACCATTAGTGGTATCCTTCTTTTGGTTCCTATGGTAATCTCTATTATTACCTAACCTGTTGTGCCATTTCGACAACTTCTCTATATGTCTTGAAACTTATGGGTACTATTTCTTTTCGAATTTCTATCTTCAAACGCTCGGCAAAATGATTGGCTTTCATTTGTTTCTCTCTGACCAACTTAGGTGTAAACTTAGACAACTCAATGAACTTGGTCTCATATTTAGTTACAATCATATCTCTTTGTGTCAACCTGATAAACTATGACTGCATCTGCCTCAAGGTTGCCTCTAGAAATAATTTCTCATGAAATACTTCTTTAAACTTTTCCCAGCTCATCTGTTTAACATTGGTGTTTAAATCTGCCTTTAGCACCCTCCACCAACTTCAGTTGGCCTTTTAAATTGATGCGCGACTAGAGCTACTCTTCGAGAACTAGTTACCCCTAACACATCCAAATGTTCATGAAGCTCCTTTACTAGTGATCAGTTGTAATACCCCAAAAGTCTATAAGACCTTCACGTCACTAGTAAACAGTTAAAATGAAATAATAAATTTAATAAATAAAAAATAATAAAGATACTCAAAAAAATCATGTAGAATATGTCCAAATAAACGTAGAATAAATATATAAATGATATAAATTCGAAAAGCACGAGAAATGGCAAGGAAAAGATGCAAAAAACCACAACTCTACTAATTATATGGTAACGAAAGTGACTACAGTGGTAATGCCGGACAAACGCAATAAATGGGAGAAAATGTCTCGTTATGGTTGTCATGGTCAATGACCACGGTAATGTCTTTCATGACCACGGTAATGTCAACGAAAAACCCAGAAAATGTAGAAAAACAATCAGGCTGGCTACCATGGTAGGTGACCGCAGTATTACCCGATTATCGTGATAATGATTTTATGAGTGCAGTAATATTGTGATTCTATAATTACAAAATGTTTGAATCAAAAACCCTAATTTCAGTTTTGCACGCCACCATTCTTTTTTTCTCTCCAAACCCTAACCAAGTTGTTCAACCTCATTTCTTCTGAGTTCTAAAGGGATTTGAACTCATTCAAACTCCTTTCCACTTGTTCTCAAGCATAGATTCGTGAAAGAGCAACATTAGAAAAGGGAGAAATTAGTTGGGGCTTCATCCAAATCATTTGTACTAAAGGTAACTTGAGAACCCTCACATGAACTCATGTTTTCGTTGTTTCTCCTCTACATTTTTGAAGTATAGGTTTATTTTCTGTTGAAAAAAACATATCATTGGAAGCACTAAGGCATTGTATTGAAGAAGAACAAAGAGGGAAAGCAAAGAGTACTAAGTTATAACGATTTTCCTTAGTGTAGATTCATGTTTTAAGTTTAATATGTGTGTGGGAGTGTTAAACCCATGGGGAAACCATGAATGGGACAATGCATACGAAGGCGTTGCATTTTCTAGAAATCCTGCAAATACGATGGTAATAGACCATGGTAACACACACAGAACAATGACAAACCTCATTAGTTACCATGATAACATGTTGAAAAACCAGACTGCACAGTTGATAATGCATCACAGGCTCAGTTTTTTGTTTCGGCCTTGTGTACACCATGAAATACCTATGTAAGGGACATGAATCTATAATTTTGGAATGTTTTGGATGTTTTAGACTCACATTATCTTGGTATTAAAATCTTATAGTTAAAAGATCTAAAACATGTGCAGCAATGAGCAAAGGCAAAAGGGAAGGAAATACAAGGTGGGTGTGATTATAGTACTCTCGACTATAATTTGAATTTTAAATACTAAACATGATGATTGATTACTTGAATATGCACTTAGGAGCATGATAGGATTTTTCTTGAGTGATTATTGATTGGAATGATTGGTTAAATGTTGAGATAACATATTGACTGTTTAAAAAATTGCTATGCTCACATGCTTAGACAATATGAAATAATTTATGCCATGAATGAATTATTGGAATGTAAGTCACATGTGTTTGAAGTATTATTTAAGATGTATGATTTGCTATATGATTGTGAAACTAAAGAAGATCAAATCAAGACAAAAACCATGTACCGGGGTGATGACCAACCTTTGGGTGTCAACGTGGGTGTCCCCAACTAGACTGGCTATGGGGCTAGGTGTCACTTCGGACCTCACGCCCCTATCAGGGTCCCGAAAAGTAACCAGCCTTCGGGTGTTACCTCCAAACATTGTCCCAGACCATGAGGGGGCACCGAGCCACAAACATTTTGGTCTTAATTGCAACAAAAATAATAAAGTGTTTGAAACACCCTAATGTAATGAAAGTGTTTGCATGTTTTGTATTTTGATCTGAATAAATCTAGTGATGTGTTGTATGATCCACTAGGTTCTCGAGCTCACCCAACTTTTCTATTTTTGGTGATAGCTGACACGGTGTGAGTTGACCATCTCCAAGAGACTTTGATTATTTTGTTGAAACTTCACTACAGAGGTTGTTAATGCCTTTTTGTATATAAAATTTTTGTACTTGATTTGAATTAGGCATGTGCCCCCATCTTTTAAACTTTTTTCACATGTAAATTAAATGTTTTGGGACTTTGGCCAATTGGGCCAGGTTTATTCTTCATATTATGCTTTAGAAATGATTCTAAAATTTTTAATCCTCTATAAAGTGCTTTGCTTTGTTAAATATGCTTTCATTTTAGATTTTGTAAGTATTTAGAACCACTGCATACATTTTTTTTTATAAATCGTATTTTACTGAACTAACATTCTAATGATCATTGTGTATTTTAAATTGATCTCATAACTTATTTGAAAGAAAGGCTTCGAAGCATGATATAAACAGAAAGAGACAGAACTAAGTGGCCTTTGGCTCTTGGCAAATGACTCGAGCCCAGCGTCTCCCACCAAATGGGGGTGTCGTCTCCGCGCACGGCCCCGACAACTCGCCACAGAAAGAGAACCGAGAGTTGGGGTGTCATATTAGTTGTCATGCAATCGAATTTTCCATCGAACATTGACAGACAAAGTTTCTATAACTCCATCAGCATAGCACATTGTTCCTTATCCTCAATGTCATCATGTGCCCTCTGACGAACTAGAGCCTTAGGTAAGGGTGTTGGCTGTTGCACCAAAATTTGCTCCTGATGCTAGACCTGCTCTATGACTATGGCGCCACTTGTGGCTACATCTGGGGTAGTGCCCTTATAATCTACTCAGTAACTCTTTTGGTGATCTCAGTGAACAACTCAAGCGTTAACATGGTCCCTATCTGGGCCTCAATTGTGTTCACCTATGGCCCTTGTCCCTACATTTTAATCTTATTAGCTGTGGCAACTCTTGTGAATACCTCTTAGACTAACCATTATCTACAAGCCAAATATTCATTCGATTGCCACAAATCCAACCATAAATATCCATATACGCAACCAAAGTATTTATTTCAATCATACTAATATGACTCTAGGTTCATGTCTCTAAATTCTCGTTCATCATTGGCCTATTGGTTTATGCTTCTAAGTTCACAACAAGGTTCTCCTAAAATCTTTGATATATTTTGGGTACAAGATTTGGGCTCATTAATGAAATTTTTCTTCATGATATACATATGAGTATAACATGCAAGCAAAACAATCACACATATAATTATACAATTTAACGCTAGCATAGAAACTAAAGATACAAGATCCTCTTGATCTCCTGTCCTGATAAAACAAGTGTTTTGTTTTCATACATTTTCAATCTCTAGCCTATGTCTTGAAAGTTTTATTTGATTCACTATGTCTCTTTGGGAACACCCAAGTCACTATCTATGATCTTTTTCGCTAGACCTATAAACTCAACATTACTGTTGTAAAGTTCCTCCATTGATTTGGTAGCCCATGGTCTATACCTTAGACACTTGCCCAATTTATGTACCAATTGAGCTCTGATACCAACTTTGTAACACCACCCCGATTCCCGAACCACAAACGATCGCATATTGATCTTATACATAATGATGTATGTATATTGAATTTCATTGTTTCCACTTGTCATGTTCGAAAACCCAATGCATTACTATTCCAAAACCATAAACATAATCTCATAGATACACCAAGTCACATCCCACAATCGTTTATGGATAAACAATTCAATTGACATTAATAGTTAAAAATCTAAGATTTCATGCTAGTTCAAAGGAATATAAATAATAATTAATATTTGGCCCAATGGCTGAACTCCAACTGGTAAATAAAATTAACATATAAACAAATGCAGGGGGTTACATGCCCAATAAAATAGAAAATAAACTTCTATTCCTATAATATCCTTAATAGTGAGGCATACTACTACTAAGGAATGACTCAACAATACTTGTTAGCATAACATCTCCAGTGGTTGCCCGAATAAGGAGTAGGTGAGCTTAAGAACCTAGTGGAGCATACACAATACATCTCAAACATTACTCAAGTCAAAGTATACAACCTGCACACACTTATCAAACATTAGGTGATTTGAATAGTTCAATTGTTTTGGATTGTCATTAAGACCAAAAGGATTCACCTTAATGTCCCCCTATGGTTCGAGGTATCAACCAGAGGTAACACCCAAAAGCCATTTACCTATTTAGGACCCTAAATGGGGATTGAGGTCCTCCATGACTCTCAGTTCCACCTCACCACTATCACCATCCTAATAGTCGTATTAATTTCAAATAAATGGCCAAAGATGAATCTGGGTTAGGGACACCCACTATAACACTTAATGGGCAGTCATTGCCCTGGTATGTGGTTAAAACCAATCCATATTACTCTTATCTTTAAGTGATAGACAATATTCAAATCTTTCACATACTCAACAACATCAAAATTGAAGAATACATGAAAGATTGTGAAAGCAAATAATCATGCATAAGGTCACACAAATCATGTCAAGCAACATATGATCTATACAGCATATTATTTGAATCGATGTTCTTCTTACTTTTGGGTCATACAACATGTTAGCAATCATCCATCATACATGCATCAAGTTCAACATTTTACAGTCACAACCTAGCATGCTTCTAGCATTCAAAAACTATAACTAAACAATCATGCTCTATATAAAAAAAACTAAAATAATGTTAAAGAGCAAGGTAATCATCTCTACCTCAACAGTTGATTCCCTTGAATCCTTGTGCTATTATTCCAAGATGTCTTGAGTCTTCAACCTTTAAAGACTGAAACCATTAGTATTAGTAATTGAAGCATTCATTGATACTTTTAAATCATAATTTATGATTCTCTACCTAATATAGTGATCATTGTGCAAAGGATAGGAAGTTAGGAAGGTAAAAGTATAATTAGTTTCTGAATACTGTAGTAAAGAAGGGTGTCACAAAGAAAACCAAAATGATATTATAAAAAAAATGCTACAGTGCTACAGTAGGGTACTGTGGTAACCAGAATGTAAATAAAAGTGAACAAGAAAGGAAGGGAGGCACTGCTACGTAGTGAAATAAATTATGACAGCAACTAGAATGAAAATGAGGAAAAAGAAGAGGAAAAGAATGCAGCACCACGATAATCAAGGGTAATAACACGATAACCAGAATAAACATCATGTAGTTGTGTATGTTTTTCAATTTCTTGCTTTCCTATGCACTTAGCATCCTAATACCTTAAATTTAATGTCAAAAAATGAGAGTTACATATTAGAATTGAATAGAAATGTTATACATAAGCAACTTGCTCAAAATGTCTCGTCAATGAGTAATGTTTTGACAAAGGCTTCTTGGGTCTTTTTGGAATGGTTTAAGGATCTATTTTAATGGTGAGAACAAGCATGGATATGAGGGTTTATTGATAAAAAGTTAATTCTCTAGAAGATGGGAAAAAGAAACATAGACCAAAGTTAAAACAGAATATTACTATATAAATTGGCTTAATGGGAGTCTATGGCAAAAAATCTCGAGCTTTGCATACTGTTCTTCTTGAGTCTTATTGTGGAATGACTAGAGAAGGGAAGAAGGAGAATAGAGCAATCGACTGGAGGGAAGGAAGAAGAGAAATCGGCACATATGTATAAGGAGGCACCACCTTATGTTTGGATAGGTTTAGGATTTGTATTTGATAAGGATTAGGGGAATTGAGTGTATCTAGGACTCTTGGTTCTTGGTAGTTTTTGATCTTGATCCAACTCCTTTTCTTCTTATCTCTTTTGGGTGTGTTCTTTTGTGTGTGTGATGATTTTTGTTGTTTAATTTAGAGGCCCATTTTCCATGTAAACATACTTTATACCATGCCACACCACCTTATATAATCCTTTTATACATATTTTATATTATTTTCTCTATGATTTATTTTATATTTTGGGAACCATAATTACTACTAATAAAATTTATTTATTTACTAAATTCTTTAGGTAAGTGTTTATTGTGTACTAATTTTTGGACTTTGACATTCATATACTGTAATGTATGATTTTTATTTCTTACACAAATTTTGTAAAAATTTATTTTTACCTAATTTTTAACATCAATTTCCGGCAAAATAATTTTCCAAAAACTTTCCAATTATAAATATGTATATTACTATTTCTATAATTGATAAATCTACGCTTCTAATTATTCTACTTTCAAATACTAAATTACATGTCCACCAAAATAAATCTGTACAATTAAGTTTCAGTCAATTTTCTTCTTTTTTTTAATCATTTTAGAATCCTAATTTAATGTATGCAAATATATTTATGTTTTATAAAATATTATAGATTATTCTAATACTTAACTATATGTATGCATATTCTAATAAAATCAATATGTTCTTATAACTAAGAAATATAATCAAGCAACAATCAATAATAAATGAATTTCCTTTACTAAACATCCTACTGTAACATATAATAAAATACATAAATTTAAAGGCCAGGATTAGAACATCACTCCCTCTCGCTTTAATCCCAGTTGTTGATATGATTCACTTTCATCCTTTTCATCCTCTCTAACAGTGTAAGTAAAGTTTTGTTTGGCTCTTTAAACGGTTTTATAGGGATTTTTTAAAGGCCCAACATTCTAATTTTTCTTGACCAAAATAAAAGGAATTAGTAAAGGATTGATAAGAAGAAAAGAAGATGGACAAGATGCAGAGATGGGTTACTGTGAGCTATTAGAATAAGACTTTGTGAAGTTCTAATGGGTGTTTCAATAAAGGAAACTTTGTAGATTTCTGGGTTGAAATGGTGAAGAAATAAAAAAGAGAAATAATTAGAGTAAGAAGAAGAAGAAGTAGTGTTAATTTTTAAGCACAAAGAGGATGTCCTTGATTTTTCTTAGATTACTAGAAAATATTCAAAAGATTAAAGGTAATATTATACGTACTAATTCTTCAATTGATGACATAATTAATTAAGTAATATTTAAGTAAACGCTAATTTTTGTTTTGACATTTGTTATATGACATGTCCAGATTGATGGACTAAAATGGTGGCATGCACTTTACTACCATGCTCCTTTGACTTATGGTAAGAATTCTGTCCTTATAAAATTTTTCTCTAAAAATTTTTGCATTTGATTATTACTTCGATGGAGATTTGTTTTTATTTCTTACTTTCTAGAATTATTTCTGTCTCACACATTTGTGTTGGTTTTGGTAGTGTTTCAACCATTGTGTCTTTTTATGTTGGGTGCATTTTGTTTACTACTCTAATATAGATTTTACTAGCCATTTCCATGTAATAATGTCAAAACATAAAATATTTTATTCATGTTGCTCATGTTATAGAAATGAACTAAAGATTAGTGTATTATTTAGATATGAAGTATTTGGAGTTATACTATTCTGTAGTATTTTTGTAATATGTATTTCTCTTTTATTTTTGCTTTTTAGGATAAATTTGGAAGTTATGAAGGTTATGCCTCTGCATGTTGAATGGATAAAGAATGTTAGAAGATGTTTCAGGTCAAGGTTCATTTTCTTTTCGAATAGGGACTTAGTGATCTTATAAAATCTTTTTGTGTACTTAGATATATAGTTTTACTAAAAGACAAATCGAAGAGGTATGCAATGAATGCTTGCAACCTTTGTATTATTTTTGTCATCTAATCAACTCATGGTTAATTCATATTAGGATGCCCATTATACACATAACACTTCTTTTTCTCTAACTTAGTCTATTTAAAAGCAACCCAAGCCCATTGCTTGTCCCATGCACTTGTGATGTTCACCGCCCCTAATACACCTACCATTTCTTTTGAATTTTTTGTCTTTAGGATTGGTTTATTCAAAATCAGCCTACATTAAATTAATCAGCGAATAAGCAGAGAAATGATCTTATATTGAAGTTACTACAACGTCATCTTTACGTGTACACTTCTCGAGTAAAATTTGTCATCTCTCTAGATAAGGAAACAACAAACCTTTCTCTAACTTGCCAACTTGCCAACTAGATGGATAAATGCCATAAGAAATTTAGATTTCATAGTTTTCTTAGTATGCATTACAAACAAACAACATTCACTTGGTTGATTCTCATTTGGTTCTTTTACAAAACCAGCATTCACTTCCTATATGAGGAGAATCTTCATCTACATTTCTTTCTTTGTTTGTTTTTTGACGTTAAAAATGGTTCTAATTAATGTGGAGAGTTGTTTCTTTTGTTGGGCATAATGAATATTCATGCTATAATAATCCTCGTAACTCTTGCAAAACTTCTTACCTAGATTGTTCTATGGTGGGATTGACCTCCCTGTGTTTCCGTTTTTGTTGCTCTTCTTTATATTTTTTTATAGTTAAAGTTGGTGATTTTTGGTGGGCATGGCTATTGGGCTTAAAAACCTTTGGGGTGTGATAAAATCGTTTAAGGAAATAGATTGTGTTGCTGCTAGGAGCAATCAATGGAGCTATGCAAATATTTTTGGTCCACCTCAACTAAGCAACAAAGGTAAAAACTATTAGTAACTTGTCATTTTTGTTTGGCAGTATTCCCTAATATTGATTTGCAAAGATAAAATTCAAACCTCTCCCTCAATTCTCATTCTAAACATGATATTTGTTTATTGTTCTTATACATGTTTCCTTGTTATCAAGCTAATTTTTTCTTGTTCAAATATTTTGTTTTTGTCCATTTTATTTCAAAATGGTTGTTAATTTGTTGAGATGTGGGGGTTTGAATGAAAAATGAGAATCATAATATTAGCATGTGAGTTTTGATTTTAGCAATGAACATATTTAATTTATGCTAAGCTTTTATGTGGTTGTTGGTTATGATTTTAGAGTATGCATTGATTTCCATTGATAGAGGGCTTAAAATATTGTACCTATGTTTATTTTGTGTATCTTATGAGGAAAGGGAGTGGTAGATAGAAAAATAACAACTTTTCAGTTTATAGGCACTGTAAATTTTGATAGAGTTTCTTTTAAGAAGGAAGAATGAATGGTTTAGATTCAGATACGCATTCTTGAAGAATAGACCTACAACTCTCCTTGTATGCTCCTCCAGTCCCCTTTTCCATACCTCTAGGGAGCTTTAATGCTTACGCTTAATTTTTTTGATATATGTTTGTGTTTTTTTAATCTTGTACTTGTACAAATTTTTTCTTTTTCAATATAATTTTCTCTTAAGAAAAGCAGGGCAAAACCTCTTTTAGGTTAGAAGAGTGAACCCAAGGAAGTTTATTTTGAGCTTTTCCAAAGAAGCTCCTTTGTAATACATCTTCTTTTCTTTTTCATATATGCATATATATAACTAAGTGAAGAAAGAAGCATGTTTTTCATCAAACCTTCCTATATCACAAACACTTGCTTTTGTGATAGTGGTCTTGGCTTGTTGGCATGTTCTTAAGGCTTGCTGCTAGATCTCTTTTTATGTAGACTTGCTGCATGTTCCTAAGATTATCAATGTCTCTTTCGAATTTTATATTATATTGCTCTGTTTTGTAAAGGATCAAACGAAGAAGGGGGGCCTCAAAGACGACTTTTTTATGTTTATCAAAAGTTAAATTGACCTCTCAAGCTCATAAAAATCTTCTTGTGCTAGTAGTATTTCTCCCTTTGAGTTTTGGCATTACCAACTCGGCCATCCAACTAAATCTATTGTAAAAAAAGGTTGTCATGTCAAGATGCCTTATCCATTAATGTCAACAAATCTGGTGATATTTTTTTTTTCTCATATCTTATTGTCTTGGTAAGATCCAGAGGCTTCCATTCTTGCCTGCCAAAACCGTTCAATTAACAACCCCTTTGCTCATACTTGTTGATTTATATATGGGGTCCTTCTCCCCTAATATTTGTTAGTTGTTATCATTACTTTATCAAATTTACTAATCCCTTTCTTAAATTCAAACTTTTACCAAGATTGTAATATGATACACCTCAATCATTCATTGATTTCATAAGAGAAAGTGTTTGTGATATAGTTTTCTGTACACATTGCTAAAAGCAAAAGAATGATGTGAGCTAAGGAACTTTCTTCTGTATCTCCCTTTTTTAACTCCTTCAACTTATATAGTTGTTTGATTTGTACCTTTCCACACCTACTTATATAGTCGCAGTTGAGGAGATGAAAAAGTGAGAGGGAGAGAAAAGAGAGAAGAAGAAGAAGAAGTTATTGAAATAGTTGCATCAATGGCTTTATCTTAGATTTATTGTGTTTTATTAACAATATATTTTGGCAGCTTGTCCTTTATGTATTAATTTCCTTTGCATTAATTGAGCTTACACTGATTATTAGCCTTAGCATCATCTATCACTCAATTCTTCACGTTCTTCAATTTGCAATTGAGCTCTTGAAAGTATTAAAATCTCTCTAATTCTATTCAAACTCAAAAGTTCTAGCTCTTTGATTTTAGGCTCTGCACCTCATAGTCAAGTGGCATCAAAGGTTGATGATGAATTCAGATTTTCTATCCAAATTAAGAAGTTTTAGCTCCAACAACTGATATTGCTCGTAAAGGAAAAATATCTCTTCAGCCAAACAGGACACTAGCCTTTGATAAAGAAATTAAGGTTATTTTGGTAAGTATTTTTATTGATGACTTCTTTTTTCCTTCCTTTCTTATTTATTTAAAATAGTGATCTATTTATTTTAAGAAATATTTGTAAAATTTATATTCCTTATTTCTCAAGTTTATTTTGGTTGGTAGTGATTGAGTGAGACCAAACTCATCTTTCTTTTGCTTTCCTTCTTTTTTATATAGTCCTCAGCTTTTGCAAATAAATTATACATTATACTAATTTTGTTTGTGTAGATTAAAACTTTTTATGTGACTTCGAAAGTCCATTTCAGCATTCCTATTTATGTTCTTCTTTATTTCCTCATGGCTCATGGGTTGTTAAGATTAGTTAATGCCAATCAGTCTTTTTTTAATAACTATCAAATATTTATAGGTATTGAAAGGTACATCAATTAGTCCCTTTTTCTTTGTTGATAGCATAGAGCAAGAACATTTTTATTCACTATTTTTTTAGTTTCCAACAATTTAGAACTAGGAGAGTCATGTCATGGGTTGTATAGTTGCTTTAGATTGGAATGATCACCAGAAGATTCTATTGCAAAGGTTGAGTTATATAATCTAGATTTGTTTTCAATATTGGCAATGGTATTCATGTTCACTTTCATGGCTTTATCAACATCCATTTTAGCATCCATTTTCATGAGAACTTTGGCCATCATGTTGTGGTTTTTTTCTTAATGCAAAATAACTTCATTATATATGCCTTTTTTTTAGCTATTCTAGATTATGTTTTAATATGAGATTTTGGATTTGTAGGATGTTGAAATGGGATGACTGGTACTATAATGGAGACAAAGACCAAAAAAAATATGATTCAACTGTTCACTCTAAATAAACTTGGCTTGAAGAGAAGTGAGCAATTGAGGAAAACCTTCAATTTCATTATAGATAGTAGTTAACTTGTTAAAAAACCTTTAACTTTATTATCTTTTGTAGATATTATTGATATAAGTTTTATGTTCTTAATATGATTTTGTACAAAAGATACTGTGTAAGTACTTTCTTAATTATTAATGAATGTTTATCTTCTATATTAATTATAAGTTTATATTTTAGTAATGCACAAAATATAAAAAAAATATTTATCTTTTAATATTTTCAACTAAAAGAAAAATGACAAGATATTCAACAATATTATTTGGTTGTTATTAAAGAATATTTACTAGAAATTACATTTTATAGTTAATTATATATTTTAGCAATAAAAATATTTCATAGACAAATATAATGTTTTACTATAAAACAAAAAATTTTGTAGTTAAATATACAATTTAGCAATAAAAAAAATTTGTAGACAAATATAGGCTTTTATCTATAAATTTCATTTTATAGTTAAATTTGTGTTTTAGCTATAAAAAAATTTTGTTGACAAATGTAATTTTTTACTATAAATCTCATTTTATAGCTAATTTTGTTTTTAGCAATGAAAATAATTTATAGACAAAGATAATTGTCGACTACAAAAATAAAAAATCATAGCTGATATTTTTTAGTAATAACTTTAAAAATCGTTGTCAAATCTACATGTTTGTGATAAAAATTAATTTTGTAGCTAATTATATTTCATAGCTTAAACAGTCATTCTGCTATGAAATTATTTTTTATCGCAAAAAGTTAGCGATGATACATTTTTTTCATTGCTAAATACAATCAACGATGAATATTTAGTGATGACTTTGCAATGAAAAATTTTTATCGCTAATTACATTTGGCTATGAAAGTGTGATATTTAGCAATGAAAATTTTTATAGCTAAAAGTGTTCTTGGTGTATCTCTTAACGACTGAAAATGGGAATGTGAGATTGAAAAAGGTGACAAAGTAAGGAATGGAGAAATGGGGAGTTGATTTGGGGAATAGGATATATGAAGTGAACTTTATCATGTGGGGATAAAGTTATCCCTTGACATGTGTGGTAACCTTTGACCTAGTCTCTGTCATGCGAGGATAACGATTTATTCCAATTAAGATTCTTTCCAATCCCTTGCCCAATCTCTCACATGGGTCGTTGTTCCGATAGATGAAGAAAGTGACATTGATTTAAATTACTATTTTCTTAAATGGTCATTAAATTACTATGTTATTTGCATATATAATAAAATATTTGATGTATTATGTCACGTGATGAGATAATTCAATTTTGTAACTTAATTTCAAGTTTTGAAATTTGAAGATGGGTCTCCAAATGCAACGTCCCCATGTGATTCAATATTTATTATTATTTTATTTATTATAAATTTGTGTTTTAATAATGTAGATAAGATTTGTTTAGCTAAGAATTTTTATACTAATCAACATCTTAAACTAAGATAAAATGAAATCTTGAATTCATCTCTTCAAGATTGTCCCATCGAGGAGTTTTCTCATGCTCCTGTGTTGTTTTATTGTGTGATTCTTGGGCCCTCATATTTATTGTGTTAGTTTCTAACTAGAGAAAATTACCGAAATTACCATTATTATAGAATTTTTTTTAAAGAAATTTCGTTTAACTTTAGTTTTATCATTTATACCAACATATTCGTTTTATTTTTGTTAATACCATATTACAAAATAGTGTGTTATAACTAGTTTATATTCGAATAACTTACTTGGCAAAAAGCATTGTCACACCCTGACCCCCGGACCGAACATCATGTTTGTCAATCTGAGGGCTCGTCGTCGGGCGTCGCGCTGCTCCAAGCTGGGTGCGGGGTACCCCGAGGCACCGAGCGTGCGACAGTCATCATCATCTTTCTTTCCACAAACTTCTATACACGAGGTTTAAATCATTTCTTAATTTCAAATAATCATTTTATTCATGCTTCACTAAGCAATTAATTTCAAATCAAATTCACCGGTTGTTCAAAGTCATATACTGGAAATTAAGATAATAGTAGCGAAAGCAGTTTTCGGATCAAATCTTTCTAAATCATTGAACACTGTTTAACATACAATATCTAAAAATCATCAGGTTATCAGTCAAAATAAACAATGTTCAAGATGGTAAACAGTTCTGTGATTACATATACAAAAATATGTTACATGACCCTTCAGCTCGAATCCAAAATATACATCGTAAAAACTATACACAACAGAGAGACAGTTTAACAAAATATCACTCTCTCTCTCTCTCACTATACATCCTCCAGTCTTTGGTCTGCATCCTCACTGAGCGTTGGGCTCATGCGTACCTGTAAAATAAAAATGGGGTGAGCTCGAAAGCTCAGTGGATCTCCCTTACACATCAGTAGTATTATACAAACGAGCATACGAAACATGCAAACAGTTTCAAATCATTAGGGGCATTTCAAACACTTAGTCAGTTTATCCGTTGCGCTCTAATATCAGGAATTTACCATCTGATATTAGGAATTAACCGAAAGAGTGAACCACCCTCGGTATCCCAATTGTGGTCCTGAACACAATCAGGCACGACATCTTTATAAAATAGAAGTCTACCTCTGAGACTACGACCCAAGAAGATATTGAAACCAAGGAAAAAATCCTCATGACTTTCCAAATTCGAGGGTCTCATACGGCCGTTCACAGTTTGGCCTAGTTGGGGATACCCACGATGACGTCCTAGGAGATCCGGAGAACCTCAACGCGATGTGCCAGTAATTACCCATCATCACCCCGGTACATGGAGTTCTTAATAAACCTTTTGATGTTCTTTAGTTTCACAAATCATAGTTTCCATTCCACATAGCATACAGACATGCTTATTCAAAATGTTAACCTAAGCAAAGAAAGCAAATAAGCACCGAGCTGATCATAATATCCTAGTACTAGAAAGCGAGTAACCAGTCATTAGGATATCCTGTTACTCAATCCACCCAAGGCATACATTCCTAGCATGATACTAAGTACAGGAATTTAAACATGGATCATATTCTGTATCTGACATCCGCATAATACTAAAGAGTGAGGAAGAGGTAGTCAACCCCACCTGTACACGCCGAAACGCTGCTGGATCGTCGCCCCTCGCACAACAGTCCAATACCATCAATCTGCACCATTAGATGGTAATGATACATTACTTTGGGCTTCTAATACTCTTTTCACCTAACTCTAGGGGTATGATATCCTTTAGTGTTTCCGAGTGTACACAAGGCACTCCAAAAACACAATTTGCATCTATTGTTCGCGGTCGGTCTTATGTGTGGACCTAGTCTACACACAGTTTCTCACCCAATAGTGGGATTTCACATGTGTATGCCATACTAGTGATTTCTATTTCAATTTAACACTTAAACCTAGTGTATTGGACACCCAAAATCACTCAAACATGCAAACTAGCTAAGGAATGGTGTTTACATCGTTTATTCGCCAAAACCCCTTGATCAAGCCTTAAAAACGGGATTCCCTTTTAATGAAATCAATCCTTTCATTTCCACCACCAAACAACCATCACAAATCCATCCACACTAGTGTCCCAACACAACCACAAGGAAATAAACAATAGTTCACCACGTTTGGCATGGTTTTTAGCCACTATACCCTCAACACAAAGCTCCCAAACATATCTCTATCATTTTGATTTACTAGCCATTTATAACTACTCTAGATGAGATCAAATTCTTAAAGAAAACTCAAAGAAAAATCAAAGAACTCACCTTTGATCATCTTTTGTTGTTCCTCTCCAAATCCCAAATCGTTTCAGTGTTAAATGAGAAAATCTGAGCTTGAAACATATATATAGATCGCACACAGACCACTGTGATCACCCTAGGTCTTATAATGTATACACGTCAACATAAATTTTAAAAATTCAAAATAAATATAATAATGAGTGAAAACTTGTTTTTAATTATCATTATATGATATTTAATCAAGATAAAATTTATTAGAACATTCGGATAGCTAGAAACGTGCGCGGAGAAGTGTAAAAAATGAGGAACCTTGCTGCCGACCGCGGTCCGTGTTATGATGACCGCGGTCCGTGATGTGAGAAACCCACAATGTGTTGAAAACACTATGAC
>JAJIYU010002418.1:0-30541 GCA_030144865.1 Tinospora cordifolia
TTTGCATGTTTCGTATGCTCGTTTGTATAATGCTATTGATGTGTAGGGGAGATCCACTGGGCTTTCGAGCTCACCCCATTTTTATTTTACAGGTACTCTTGAGCCCGACGCTCAATGAGGATGTAGACTGGAGACCCCATTTTTGTTTAACTATCTCTCTGATTTTATACAGTCTTTACGATGTTTATTTTGAACTTGGGCCAGAGGGCCATGTATATATTTTTGTATATATTCGCAGGACTGTTTACTATTTTGAGCACTGTTTTATTTTGATTCATAAACTGATGATTTTTTCGCGATGGCATGCTATACAGTGTTCATGATTTTGAAAGATTTGATCCGAAAATGCTTCCGCTACTATTATCTTGATTTCCAGTATAAATATGATCTTGAACAACCGGTGAATCTAATTTGAAACTAACTGCTTAGTGAAGCATGATAAAAATGAATATTTGAAATCAAAGAAATGATTTAAACCTCGTGTATAGAGGTAAAAAGATAGACTGACGACATCTGCCGCACGCCCGGGGCCTCGGCGGACCACGCGCCGAGCTTGGAGCCGCGCGACGCCCGACTACGTGGCCACAGATTGACAGACACGACGTCCAGTCCGGGGGTCGGGGTGTGACGCTCCGAGATCACATAGTACCTTCTCAAAAATTTTAGACCCAATATTGCAAGGTATAGTGAAGCTACCTGGATCTTTCAGCTTTTGAGGAAGCTTCTACTGTAGGATTGCACTGCATTCTTCAATGAGCTTGACTGTTTCAAAATCCTCTAGCTTCCTCTTCTTGGACATGATCTCCTTCATAAACTTTGCATAGTTGGGCATTTGTTGCAAAGCTTCAACAAATGGAATATTTATATGGATCTTCTTAAACATATCCAAAAATTTCGCAAACTGTTTATCCATCTTCTTTTTCTGAAACCTTTGAGGTAAAGGTAAGGGTGGGGTTTCAGAAATTCGGCTCTCTTGATTTGCTCTTTCTTTGGCCGTACCTTTTAATGATGTCGGATCTTCATGTTGACTTTTGGATGACTTTGTCTCATCATTCTCATTGCTAACAGCTCCCTCAGCTTCATTAGGTAGTATGCTTGGATTTGGAGGACCTTCAACCTCTTTGCTGCTCCTTGTAATAACCGCTTTGCAACTCTCCTTTGGATTTACTTGAGTATCACTTGGAAAAGAGCTCCGCTGCTGATTCGACACTATTTGTGCCAATTGCCCCACTTGTGTTTCTAGATTTTTAATAATAGCATTGATGTTTCCAACCTGAAGTTCAATTCTGGAAACTCTTGTGTCATTCTTGTCAACCCTGCCAGTCAACTCTTTGAAGAATCTTGAGTGCATACTCATCATTTCATCAAGTTTATCCTCAAAAGATGGCTTCTTATCTTGTAAAGGCTGTTGATTGACAAATCCTGGAGGCATTTCAACATTTCTATTGTTTGCATATGAGAAATTCTCATGGTTTCCCACACCCGGATGGTAATACTTTGGAACATTATATCCTCCAACTGGTGCTTGATACCTGTTGAATCTGTTCATTGTCTTCATCTGTTCAATTGAAGCCTCACCATAAAAGGGTGACTTATTAGTTTCAGCAATGGAGGGTACTTGTTGATGTTGTTGAATTTGTGCTACACTATTCTTTTCTTCCACCAAATTCAGCCTATGAGTCATTGCTGCTATTTGGGCATGCAAGGCACCGATCTCATCAACTTCATGAATTCCCACTCTCTTAGCTGTACTTCTTTCTGTACCATGTCCATAAGCGTTAGCTGCCATGTCCTCAATCAGTTGAGTTGTCTCTGTGGTTGATTTCCCCATCAAAGATCCTCCACTTGCTGAATCTACCAATGTTCGTGTGGGCGATGTAAGTCCACTATAAAACATTTGAATTTGAAGCCAAGGTAGATAACCATGTTGTGGGCAATGCCTTAGTAGGTCTTTAAATCTTTCCCAAGCCTCATATAAAGATTCAAACTCAGATTGTTTGAAAGAACTTATCTCCCCTCGCAGCTGATGCACTTTGGCTGGTGTGAAGTACTTTTGTAGAAACCTTTTGATCCATCTCTTCCCAAGTTGTGATACTTCCCGGAAGCAAGGTTTGTAGCCAGCTTTTTGCTTTATCCCTTAAGTAAAAAGGAAATAATCTCAGCCTAAGCTGATCTTCAGTTACTCCATGAATTTTTACAGTATCGCATATCTCCATGAATGAGTTTAGATGTACCATTGGGTCTTCGACATCTGAGCCTCCAAACTGTTGCTGCTGCACCATGGTGATCAAGGACGGTTTTAACTCAAAAGTATTTGCATTAATGGGTGTCCTTGCTATTCCTGAATAATTGTTGTTCAAAACAGGTTTGAAGAAGTCTCGCAATGGTGCTTCCCCGTTATTACCAACACCCGAACTTCCACTTCAACCATGTTTGATGCATGTTCTTGAGCCTCCAACTGAATCTGACTGATTGTCTTCAGCAAATCTGGATCGTAGGTGTCACAAGGGTGTTCACTCATACAAACCTGAAACACACAAATGCAAACAGATCAAGTGTATTCAATTTATTCTTGAGTAATGATAAGATAAATCAATTAATAAGTAATAATAAAATAAAGTATCGTCTTGACTAAAACCAACCAAATTCGACTGGTTTTAAAAACACTAACACCGTTTATTCCCCAGCAACGGCGCCAAAAACTTGTTAGCAACCCCGCAAGTGTATGGGATCGTAGTAGTAATAACCGATAAGACCAGGTATCGTCCTCAGGGAACAAGGGTTGCTGATGATTTCGAGTACCAGAGTTACTAATGATCACGGTTTTATCAAGACTATATTGGATTTAGTTGAATTAATTTCAATACTGGAAACTGATCTAAACAAAGATAAAAGTAAATTTTTGAAGAATTCAATAGATAAACTTTTCTAGGATAGTGAATATCGCTGCGTAGTTTGTAAATCTTCTTTGTAGTTTATGAGTTAGCTAATCTATGAGTTATAGCATCAATGGTTCAAATCCTTTCCCAAGGTATTTCAACACTCAATAGATTTGTTTTGTCAAACCCTCTTCCAAGGTGTTCACTTAACAATCTATGTGTTTAGTTTAACAATCCCTGTGCAACTCCCTAGATTGGTCAACTATCTCCCGATCAATCAACTGATCTAGGTCCAAATTGTGATTTCCACCCTTTAGGCCTCTCTCCCGAGATAGACTAAAGTATTAAGTTCAATACATCTATGGCCAGTAGACATAAGGTTTTAAGTGTACACAAGAAGGAATAGAATCTATACTCTACAACTACAGTTACATATTACAAACCATGCTTTGAACATCACATCCTAGACAATAAAACTGATTAGCTAGACATGAATTCAAAAGAAATCATAAAATTAAGTTCAAAGAAGCAATACATACTCAAATATCTTTTACAATCTTCAATATTCAATAAAAACCTTGTCTTTCATGCCCTAATAGTTGTCACAGTGTTTCTTCTTCGAAAGAATGAGCAATATGCATCCAAGGCAAACAAAGAATGAGCAATATGCATCCAAGGCAAACAAAGGACAACGATGAATTGCTTTTGAACCAGGTGATTGGGTGTGGGTGCATATGCGAAAAGAGCGATTTCCAACTCAACGAAAGTCCAAGTTGCATTAATGGTTTTTCCAACTTTAATATGGGCTTGGATAAATCAAAAGGAGCTATGAGTGTTATCCAAGTACAGGATAGTCAAAAACTATAAGAAATAAAAAGAGCTCTAGTAGAAATGCATATGTGGATAGAATAATTCAAGTCATAATCTCATTAATTTGAGATGATAAAGTTGGTTTATTGGTCATTATTAGAGGTTGCACGAAACTAGTTAGTTTCTTATGTGTTATTGGTATTTTATCTCAAACATTTTAGTTTTCATGGTGTAATAACTATGCAATAGTACATTTGTGTTTGGAGTTAATGCATTGTCTTTAGGAGTTACTAGTAGAGTTGTGATATGTATTAAGTGTCAGATAGTGTAGAGTCTTCAATTCTCATGGGTAAGTTAATAGCTATTTATTTTTGTGACTCTTTGTATTCCTTGGAGTTACATCCAAGATTTGTATAAATTAGCTTACTCCTCTTTGAGGAAGGCATCAAATTAGTAAAGTGAGTGTTTAATCTAAACATTTCATATTTGAGAGAGGCATTCTCTTGTGTTCTTCATTGAACTTTTCTAGACTTGTCAAGGATTGATCACCCTTGTGGCGTTTAACACTTAGGGTTCTTGTTTCTTTGTTATTCAAGTGTTCAAGTGGATCATTAAATCTAATCTTAGCTTTCTTGGGGTGAGCTATTACCTTGAATGGGGTTTCTTAGGATCTAATTCCTAGTAGGTGCGCATCACAACCCAAGTAGTGTTTCATTAGGTCTTTTGGCATGGGCCCTTGTAATCGATCCTCTTGGAATATGCAAAGCATCATCATCACCATTAATTAATTTATTCGTGTCATCTTTGTCAACTTCTTAATCTGCATCAAGCGTGATGAAGTTAAAAATAGCTATTTCAAGTTTCATTTGCACTTCGATGGTTAAGGATACAATTAAGAGCTAATTTATGACGAAGAAGCTAGCATTTTTGTTGAGAATTTTAGCCTTCAAAACTAACTACTCATTCAAATTAAGAAATTAGATAAGAAAAACTTTATAATGCTAAGAGAATTTGTTTCAAATGAGCAATTGACCCTTTCTCTATAAGAGAAGCAAAATCAACCATTTTAAATTGTTTGATTAGTTGTTAGAGTGCAAAGAGCCCGAGATATGGTATTTCAAATTCTACGGGCGCCAAGGGTTAGAATACTACAAAAAATGAATTTGATCATTAAAGTGATACCTTCTACAAACTGTTAGGGGCCCAAAGCACATTCAGTATTCAAACGAGGTAGAAAACCGCTAAGGAAATGTCGTCAAAGTGCACCAAGAAAGTAAGCTTTAAAAACTCCTTTAAGTAAAGGAAATTACCTGTAAATGAACTATTCGCTCCTTCTTGTCGGAGAAAATAAGTAAGGTAGGTTGCTTGTTCATTTTTAAGGGTGTAAAGAGAGGAATGTAGGCTATATTCATTTTTGTAAGTGTTTATTTAACAAACAAGGCGATGAGCTCAATAGTAACGTCAAAGCAATGCCTTTGTTGAGGAATAAAGGTCCCAAATTATGTGAATATTCAAACGAGTTAGAAAATCTCTTTGATTAGTATAAATCATTTTTGCATGAGGCGTTGACAATCAAAAACTAATATCAAGGAAATAAATCTCTTCTAAATTGGCTATAAAGTGTTTTTGTATGGGAGAACAATGAAAATGATCTCTTTAAACTATTTTAACCATTTACATAAGCACGATAAAGCTAGCAATGGTTATTTCAAGTTTTATCTTCACTTTGATAGTTAAGAATGCAATAAAATTCTAATTTTCGATGAAGTTAATGTTTTGCTGATAATTTTGACGCTCAAAACTAGCTGCTCCATTCAGATTAAGGAATTAAAGAAGAAAAAAATTCTAGTGCTAAGAGAATCTATTTCAAGTGGACAATTGACCTTTTCTCCACAAGAGAAGAGTAAAACAAACCATTTTAAATTGTTTGATCAGTTGCTAGAGTGCAATGAGCCAGAGATATAGTATTTCAAATTCTATAGGTGCCAAGCTTGGTTAGACTGCGATATAGTCATTAAGCTTTTTACAAGTAGTTAAGGCCCCAAGGCAAATTTGACATTCAAACGAGCTAGAAGATCGCTTAAGAAATGTCATCGAAATGCTACGAGGAAGTAAGATTTTAAAACTCAATTTCAGTAAAGGAAATTACTTGTAAATGAACTATTCGCTCATTCTCTGTCAGAGAATAGGTAAGGTAGGTTGTTTGTTCATTTGTAAGGGTGAAGAGAGAGGAGCGTAGGCTACGTTGATTTCTATAAGTGTTTATTTAACAAACAATGTGATGAGCTCAATAGAAACGTCAAAGCAATGCCTTTGTCGAGGAATAAGAGTCCTGAACTGTGTGAGTGCTCTAACGAGTCAGAAACTTTTTTTGATTTGTATAAATCATTTTGGATGAGGCATTGACAATCAAAAACTAATATCGAGAAAATAAATTGCTTCTAAATTGGCTATGGAATGTTTTTCTATGGAAGAATAATGCAAATGAGAAACTATTTTGACCATTTATAAGAGTGTGATGAAGCAAAAAATAGCTATTTCAAGTTTTATCTGCACTTCGATGGTTAAGCAATAAAATTCTAAGTTATAAAAAAAGTTAATGTTTTAGCTGAGAGTTTTGGCCCTCTAAACTAACTACTCAATTTAAATTGAGGAATTAAACAAAAAAAACTTTCTAATGCTAAGAAAATTTGTTTCTAACTACTCCATACGAGAAACAAAACGAACTATTTTAAATTGTTTGATCAGTTGTTACAGTACAAAGAGCCCGAGATATGGTATATCAAATTCTACGGGTGCCTTCTACATGTGGTTGGGGCCCCAAAGCAAATTTGGTATTCAAACAAGCTAGATGACCGCTTAAGAATCTTCATCATAGTAAAACGAGGAAGTAAGCTTCAAAAACTCCTTTTAGGAAATGAAATTACCTATAAATGAACTATTCACTTCTTCCCTGTCAAAGAAAATAAGAAAGATAAGTTATTTGTTCCTTTATAAGGGTGTATAGAAAACGTGGGCTACGTTTATTTCTATATGTATTTGTTTAACAAACAATGCGATGGGCTCAATAGAAACGTCAAAGCAATGCTTTTGTCAAGCAATAAGGGTCTTACATTGTGTGAGTATTCAAATGAGTTCGAAAATCAATTTGATTAGTATAAATCATTTTGAATGAAGCATTGACCATTAAAAACTAATACAAGGAAAGAAATCTCTTCTAAATAGGCTATGAAGTATTTTCCTATGGAGGAACAATGCAAATGATCTCTTTAAACTATTTTGACCATTCGTAAGAGAGTGATGAAATTGAAAATAACTATTTCAAGTTTTATCTGCACTTTGATGGTTTAGAATGCAATTTAATGCAAATTTATGATGAAGTTAATGTTTTTTTCTGAGAATTTTGGACCTCAAGGCTAACTACTCCATTTAAATTGATGAATTAAACAAGAAAAACTTTCCAACTCCAAGAGAATTTGTTTCAAGGGAGCAATTGACCCTTTCTCCACAAGAGAGAAGCAAAACAAACTATTTTGAATTGACTAACCAGTTTTTAGAGTGAAAGGAGACAAGATATGATATTTCAAGTTCTACAACAGCCAAGCTTGGTCAGAATGCGATATAAAGTCAATTTGATCATAAAGTGATGCCTTTTACAAGTAGTTAGGGCCTCAGAGCAAATTACATATTCAAACAAGCTAGAAGACTGCTTAGGAAATGTCATCAGAATGCAACGAGGAAGTAAGCTTTAAAAACTCACTTAAGTAAAAGAAATTACCTGTAAATGAACTATTCACCCCTTCTCTGTTGAAGAAAATAAGAAAGATAAGTTGCTTGTAACTTTATAAGGGTGTAAAGAAAGGAACGTAGGCTACGCTCATTTCTATAAGTACTTATTTAACAAACAACACGATGAGCTCAATGGAAACATCAAAGCAAGCTTTTGTTGAGGAATAAGGGTCTCGAACTACGTGAGTATTGAAACGAGTTGGAAAATCTCTTTAATTAGTATAAATCATTTCGCATGAGATGTTGACAATCAAAAACTAATATCAAGGAAATAAATCTCTTCTAAATTGGATATGAAGTGTTTTTCTATGGGAGAATAGTGCAAATGATCTCTTTAAATTTTTTTGACCATTTACAAGAGCATGATGAAGCTAAAAATGGCTATTTCAAGTTTTATTTGCACTTTGATAGCTAAGAATGCAATTAAATGCTAATTTAAGATGAAGTCAACGTTTTTGCTGAGAACATTGGCCCTCAAAACTAACAACTCCATTCAAATCGAGGAATTAAACAAGAAAAACATTTCTAACATTTTGAGAATCTATTGCAACTTGCGACTGACCCTTTCTTCAGAAGAGAAAGCAACATAAATTGTTTTAAATTATTTGATCAAGTTAGAATGCAAAGAGCCCAACATGTGGTATTTCAATTTCTAGGGATGTCGAGCTTGGTTAGAATGCGATATAAAGTTAATTTGATCATTAAGGTGATGTCTTCTACATGTAGTTAGGGTCCCAAAACAAATTTGGACTTCAAACGAGCTAGAAGATGGCTATCGAATTGTTATCAAAGTGAAACAAGGAAGTAAGCTTTAAAAACTCTTTTAAGGAAATGAAATTACCTATAAATGAACTACTCGCTCCTTATCTATCAGAAAAAATAAGAAAGATAAGTTGTTTGTTCCTTTATAAGTGTGTAAAGAATGAAATATAGGCTATGTTCATTTCTACAAGTATTTATTTAACAATCAATGTAATGAGCTCAATGGAAAACATCAAAGCAACACTTTGTCGACGAATAAGGGTCTCAAACTGCGTGAGTATTCAAATGAGTTAGAAAATCTCTTTGATCACTATAAATCATTTTGAATGAGGCGTTGACCATTAAAAACTAATATCAAGGAAAGAAATCTCTTCTAAAAAAGCTATGGAAAGTTTTTCTTCAGGGGAACTATACAAATGACTCTTTAAACAATTTTGACCTTTTGTAAGAGCATAATAAAGCTTAAAATAGCTATTTCAAGTTTTATTTGCACTTCAATGGTTAAGAATGACATTAAATGTAAATTCATGATGAAGTTAACATTTTTACTAAGAATTTTAGCCCTCAAAACTAACTATTCCATTTAAATTGAGGAATTAAATAAGAAAAACTTTCCAATTCTAAGAGAATCTTTTTCAAGGGAGCAATTGACCCTTTCTCTACAAGAAAAAAACAAAACAAACTATTTTAAATTGTTTGACTTGTTGTTAAAGTGAAAAGAGCCCAACATATGATATCTCAAATTCTATAGGAGCCAAGCTTGGTCAGAATGCGATATACAGTCAATTTGATCCTTTAAGTGATGCTTCTACAAGTAGTTAGGGCCAAAACAAATTTACTATTGAAACGAGCAAGAAGACCGTTTAGGAAATGTTGTCAAAATGCAATGAGAAAGTAAGCTTTAAAAATCCATTTAAGTAAAAGAAATTACTTGTAGATGAACTATTTGCTCCTTCTCTATCGAAGAAAATAAGAAAGATAAGTTTTTTTTTCACTTTTTGAGGGTATAAAGAGAGGAATGTAGGCTACATTCATTTCTGTAAGTATTTATTTAATAAATAATGCGATGAGCTCAAAGGAAATGTTAAAGCAATGCTTTTGTTGAAGAATAAGGATCTCGAACTACGTGAATATTGAAACAAGTTAGAAAATCTCTTTAATATCAAGGAAATCATTCTGCATGAGATGTTGACATTCAAAAACTAATATCAAGGAAATAAATATCTTCTAAATTGGATATGGAGTGTTTTTCTGCAGGAGAACAATGCAAAGATCTCTTTGAACTATTTTGACAATTTATAAGGGCGTGATGAAGCTAAAAATGGCTATTTCAAGTTTTATTTACACTTCGATGGTTAAGAATGCAATTAAATGCCAATTTATGATGAAGTTAACGTTTATGCTGAGAACTTAAGCTCTCAAAAATAACAACTCCATTCAAATTTAGGAATTAAACAAGAAAAACTTTCCAACACTAAGAGAATCTGTTTCAAGTGAGTAATTGACCCTTTCTCTACAATAGAAAAGCAAAAAAAAATTGTTTTAAATTTTTTGATCAGTTGTTAGAGTGAACAAAGCCCGAGATATAGCATTTCAAATTCTACGGGTGCCAAGCTTGGTTAGAATGCAATATAAAGTCAATTTGATCATAAAAGTGATGTCGTCTACAAGCAGTTAGGACCTCAAAGCACATTCAGTATTCAAATGAGCTAGAAGATCGCTTAGGAAATGTTCTCGGAGTGAAACCAAGAAGTAAGCTTTAAAAACTCTTATAAGTAAAGGAAATTGCCTATAAATGGACTATTTGCTCCTTCTCTGCCAGAGAAAACAAGTAAGGTTTGTCGTTTGTTCATTTATAAGGGTGTAAAGAGAGAACGTATGCTACATTCATTTCTATCAGTATTTATTTAACAAGCAAGAGAAAGAACTACATGAGGCATTAACCATTAACAATTAATATCAAGGAAAGAAATCTCTTCTAAATAGGCTATGAAGTGTTTTTCTGCGGTAGAACAATGCAAATGATCTTTTTAAATTGTTTTCACCATCTGTACTTGATGGTTAAGAATGCAAATTTATGATGATGTTAACGTTTTTGCTGAGAATTTTGGCCCTCCAAACTAGCTACATTCAAATTGAGGAATTAAACAAGAAAAACTTTCTAACACTAAGAGAATCTATTTCAAGTGGTCAATTGACCCTCTCTCCACAAGTGAAAAGCAAAACAAACCATTTTAATTTGTTTGACCAGTTGTTAGAGTGCAGAGAGCCCCGAGATATGGTATTTCAAATTCTACAGGTGCCAAGCTTAGTTAGAATGCGATATAAAGTCAATTTGATCATTAAAGTTATGGCTTCTACAAGTAGTTAGGGCCCCAAAACAAAATCAACATTCAAACAAGCTAGAAGGCCGCATAGAAAATATTGTCAGAGTGCAACGAGGAAGTTAGCTTTAAATACTAACTTAAGTAAAAGAAATTACCTGTAAATGGACTATTTGCTCCTTCTCTATCTGAGAAAATAAGAAAGATAAGTTGCATGTCCCTTTATAAGAGTGTCAAAAGAGGACCGTATGCTACTTTCTTTTCTATAAGTGTTCATTTAACAAACAATGCGACGTGCTCAATGGAAACATCAAAGCATGCTTTTGTTGAGGAATAAGGGTCCGGAGTGTAAGTATTCAAACAAATTAGAAAATCTCTCTGATTAGTATAAATCATTTTGCATGTGGAGTGGAACATTAAAAAAGACTATCAAGGAAAGAAATCTCTTCTAAATAAGCTATGGAGTGTTTTTTTGAGGAACAATGGAAATGGCTCTTTAAACAGTTTTGAACATTTGTAAGGGCAAAATAAAGCTAAAAACAACTATTTTAGTTTTATCTGCATTTCAATTGTTAAGAATGCGTAAAATGTTAATTTATGACAAAGTTAACGTTTTTGCTATGAATTTCTGCCCTCAAAACTGACAACTCGATTCAAATTGAGGAATTCAACAAGAAAAGGTTTCTAATGCTAAGAGAATATGTTTCAGTTGAGCAATTGACCCTTTCTCTACAAGTGAAAAACAAAACAAACCATTTTAAATTGTGTTTGATTAGTTTTTAGAGTGCAAAGAGCCCGAGAGATGGTGTTTCAATTTCCACAGGTGCCACGCTTGGTTAGAATGCAAACTAAAGTCAATTTGATTATTAAAGTGATGCCTTCCACAAGCAGTTAGGGCCCCGAAGCCCTAAGAGAATCTGTTTCAAGTGAACAGTTGACCACAAGATAAAAGCAAAACAAACCATTTTAAATTGTTTGATCAGTTGTTAGGGTGCAAAGAGCATGAGATATTATAATACCCTAGAAATTTGTCAAATAATTTAAAATAAATAAAATAAGTTAAGTAAATTAATTTCAAAGACTTTAAGAAATTTTTGGATACAAATTGTAGGTTGGCACATGAAAAATAAAATGTATTAGAGATATAATATAAATTAGGCAAATAAGACCTTAATTTGATGATTAAATGAAAAATTCAATTTAGTAGAATTAATTATAAAATTTAAAAAGTTGCTTAAGAAATAAATAGAAATAAAGTATAGATACACATAAAGGTTAATATGTGTATGAATAAGGTGTGTGTTAGCATAGTAAATGTTAATACTACATATTATAAAAATATGTACATAGAAAAATTTATATAATTAAATAAAAATGTAGTATACGTATATTTATTTAAAATAAATAAAATATTATGTAAATATTAATTTATAATTACATAAATGATTATTTGAAAATTAAGATTTGATGATCGTGAACGTGTGCTATACTCGAGGCTCATCCGATGGTGAAGATCTTAGAAGCCTTGATGATCGTGCTTCGTTCGAGGAAATCAAGCGGTCCAAATCAGATCATCTGAGTTGACGCGTTCGAAGAAGATTCGACGGCCCACAGCTAACCCGAAAATCTTAAATCGTGATCTGATGTAGCGATCGAGAAAAATCCAATGGTCCAGATTTAATGCTCCGATTAAACCAAAATGAAATAACCGAAAATAAGAAAAAAATTCCAAAAAAATTTGAAAAATTGTGTTTCCATATTTCAAACTCACTTGCTATTTTCCTATGCTTGGGGGGCACGAAAATTTGAATAATTGGCAAGTTTCCTACAAAGAAAACACCAAAAACTTACCATTCCACACTAATTTGAACTCTATATAAAGGACCCCTAATGCTCACATTATGTTCATTCCAAATCAAGAGCATACTAGTCCCTCTTGACTCTCTCTAGCCTTCTTCTTGGCAATCCCTTCAGTTCTTGAGTGTTCTTGAACTGTTCTTGAGTGTTCTTGAGTGTTCTTAAGAATTCTTGAGTGTTTGGAAGCCTTAAAGTAACTGAACTCTGTCGGATTTCAGAGGTGTGCAGAAGAGACGCATTTAAGGTGGAAGTGACTTCTAACTTCTACTTCTTTATTTTAATTTGAATAAGTCTTGCATGTGTGACAATGTTTTGAAGATGACTGATTGAATATATGTTTTAATATGCATGTTTTATCTATTTGATATGCCATGAATATACATGTTATGCATGTTTAGAAATTAAGAATATTGATGCATGTTCTACATGAATTGTGCCATGAATAAATATTTAATGATTCCTATTTTGTACATGTTGCATTGATGGTTTAATCCGATATTGTGTGTTTTATCACTAAGAAAAGATTAAATAATGATTCAATCCACGTACCAGTGTGATGATGGACTGCATAGTGTCATCGTGTGTGTTCTACCCCCCGAACTAGCTTGCCAGTTTACCATTGACGATTTTGAACTGGGTTTCCAAGAGTGATCCTACTTCATGGATATTGGGGTTTGAGTTTTCGTTTATTATTCTCTCTCCCTACGATGTGGAATACAGAAATTAAACTCTTTCGGTCCAAATGTCAACTATAAACAAGAAATTTGTTTGAATCGCCTAAGGTACAAAAGTGTTTGATATGTTTGGTTTGTTTGAATTGAAATAATGATTTAGATGTTTAGAAAGATCCACTGGGCTATGTACTCACCCTTCCTTCTATTTTTTAGGTAATGGATTTATATGAAGACCATGAAAATTAATTAGGTTCTTTTATTTAAAAAGTTTTTAATTTCTATGTAAGGGCATGTTGCCCAAGTTTTGAATTTTCCACCGTAATAGTTTTCTTCAAGATCAAATTATGTACTCAATTGTATTTAATTAATTGAGTTTATGAATTTTAGTTATTTCCTATATTATTGCCTCATTAAATTCTTAAATTTAAGTTATGTTCTATTAAATACAATCAAGGCATGAAATAATTGAAATAGAAAGAAAGTCAAGTGTGTGTCACTTGTAAAGTAACACCGGCTCGGCCCGTCGTTTGGTTTAGTCCACCGTCAAGTGAATGGTGGTCGTGTCCAATGCTTAAAGATACAAGGGGTTGGGGTGTTACATAACTTCATTAGAGCTCAGTTAGTAGATATACTGGCAAGAATTAGAAAGTTACTCTGATACCAAAGGTGGTGTCAGAGCTAAGTTGGTAGATACACTAGGCAAGAATTAGAAAATCACTCTGATACCAAAGGTGGTATCAGAGCCTAGGCTTTAGGTGCCTTGGGCTAGAAATATAAAGTTAACCCTAAGTACATGTTGATTAGGCTAGAAAATAGAAATTCAAACATTAGTTGCTTGACAAAGAATTAGAAACTCAAATTAGGGTTTCACACTAAATTAGATTGAAATTTAGTGCCCTACCTTCTATTTTTGAAAATTGAAAAATGTTTTAGAAAGTGTTTTCAAAAAGGAAAGATATGTTTTCAAATGTTTTTTTGGATACAAAGACTACAAGTTAAAGTTGATAGTGGGTAAGTCTTGTCTCGAGTAAAGCTAAACATTAAAAGGGAGGTAGGTTATCCTGCCCGAGAAAGCACGGCTGCTAAGCAGACTTCGGTCTCACTGCCCGATCTAGAGGTTTTCCCACTAGCTTATACCAGTGATCTGAGTTGAAGAACACCCTTATTTTCTATAAAAGAAAACTAGAAGGTAGAAAATTAGGGCAAGAAAGTGAATAGAAGTCGAAAAAGATGCCAAATGTAGTATTTTGACTAGACAGAGGTTGTGAGTCAACCAAATTGAACTTTAGGTCCAGAAAAAAGACCCTAGGTAGAAACAGGGTGGCATAGTGGATCAAAAGCATAAAACTCTAGGGCATATGCTAGAGACGAAAACTTGTGTGAAAACGGAAAATTGTTTGATCAGGACATGAGATCGGAAAACTTCTGTATCTTTCGGTTTCTATGTAGTATGGGATGCATAGGAATTCGGGAGTATGGAGGAAGCCTGGACTCAGAGAATGATGGACCATGTGTGGTGAATGATTAGTAACTTTGTCAGAACAGGTTTTTCTATGCTCGCTGGTATGGGACGGTGGAGTATAGTGGGCTCAGGAACCTTAGTTATCGAGACATTTGCGAAATTCTTTGGGTGTAGTTTTGTTATGAGTGAAAGCCTAAGTAGAAGGGGTAGAATGGTATGGGACACTTAAACCTGAAAGCTTAGGTGGAAGCTTGGGACCTTGTTATGCTAGAGTGATTGTGTGATTGTGTGATATGCATGCTATAAAGTCTATTTGCTTTGAGACCAAATCTTGTACCCATGCATGAAAAGAACCTAGAAGAAAAACCTTTAGGCCACTGAACAAATAGAGAACCTAGAGACATGAATCTAGAGTCATGGTAGTACGAACGTAACGAAAACTTGAGGAAATCAATAGAACATACGATGTAGAAAAGATGACCATTTCTCAAGTCTGGAAAAACACTTAGTATCCCGAAGATAAGAAAAGATGGGTGAGTACGCTAAATGAATGTCCTATTTGGAACTGCTATGATAGGATACTAAAGTGGCTTTGGCTTGTAGATAATGGAAGGAGTCCAAGAAAACACCAATACACCTGATCAAAGTAACCAAGGGTCAGATGTGGCAGCAGCTTCCATCCTATCACCAGAGTTAATAGTAGAAATCACTCGACAGGTGGTCGAGCAAGTGATGACTCTACAATCACAGCCTGAGGTTCAGAATGAACTAAGAATGGGAATCAATGAGCTAGTCCTTCCTCTAAGACTAACCATACCCAAAGGAACGACAATTGAGATTAATTCAATCAAAAAGGATATCCACTTCAAACGATCTGTAAAGAATAAAAACAAGAAACCACAAAAGGATCGAAAGATGGGAAAAGAAGGCAAGAAACAGAAACAAACTCACAAACTGAAAAAGAACAAAAGAAGCAGACAAAGAGACAAGGGTTGTGCTATGTGTGCAGACAAAGGGGTCATTTTGCCAGAAATTGTCCAACTACACCTGTTCGGGCTCTTCAACCTCAAGACAATAAGGATTATGGTGAGAATCAAGCTAAAATGTTGGCTCAGGAAAATCAAGACCCCCAATAGAAATCCTCATAGTCCAATGTTAGGGCAAATGAACTAATTTTGAATATGAATAGTAGTAGGGAGACTTTTAGACTGCTATATGTTAGCCTTTATGAATTTCGAGTTGGAATAAGGCTTTGTACCCATTTATCTCTATTAATAAAATTTATTTCATTGAGAACTCTGAGTGTACCATTTTAACTAAGTGTTAGCCTATTAAACTAGCAGAGCCCTTAGGCGTACCAACTTAGTCAAAACCAAACCACCTGACAGAACGACGCCCAAGTGAATGAGTATAAATTTTGAGGACGAAATTCTTTTAAGGAGGGTAGGTTGTAATACCCCAGAAATTTGTCAAATAATTTAAAATAAATAAAATAAGTTAAGTAAATTAATTTCAAACACTTCAAGAAAATTTTTGGTATAAATTGTGGATTGGCACATGAAAAATAAAATATATTGGAGATATAATTATTAGGCAAATAAGACCTTAATTTGATAATTAAATGAAAATTTCAATTTAGTAGAATTAATTATGAAATTTAAAAAGTTGCTTAAGAAATAAATAGAAATAAAGTATAGATACACATATAGGTTAATGTGTGTATGAATAAGGTTTGTGTTAGCATAGTAAATGTTAATACTACATATTATAGAAATATGTACATAGAAAAATTTATATAATTAAATAAAAACGTAGTATACGTATATTTATTTAAAATAAATAAAATGTTATGTAAATATTAATTTATAATTACATAAATGATTATTTGAAAATTAAATATGAAATAAATAAAAATATATGGAAATGAAAAATGTAAATTATTTAATTATTGGCATTAAAGATATTAAAGAAATAGAAAAAATATCTAATAAATGCAATATTAAACAATTAGAAAGGGGAAAAATATTAGGAAGTCCATAAAATAGAATGATTTGTGCAATAAAACCAAGTTTTCATCAATTAGAAAGCGTCCAATTGGCAATTTTCAAATAATAGCAACATATAAAAATCAAATTTGGTAATTAGAAACTGCATCCAACGGCCAGAAACACATCATCCGCACGATCTAAGATCTAACGGTCACCATCAAAGCTCAAAACAACACCGAGGAGCACTGAATCACTGAAATAATGGCCCAGAAATGATCTGCCTCATCTAACGGCTCAAATTCGATCCTCTAATCACGACTATCACTACACTCGAGGTTCATCATGTGGACCGGATCGGTGATCAAGATCAGATGCTATGCTCGAGATCCATCCAACCACGAAGATCAAAGCCACATGGATCAATTGCGAACGGTGCTGCGCTCGAGGACAATCGGATGGCCCGAATTCGAGACGTCTTCGATCGATCGCGAAGCAATGCATCACTCGAGGTTGATCAACGGTCCAAGATTAAGTACGCTCGATCTGACGGCCCAAATTTTTTTCATTAATCGTGAACCAGATCCGCGTACTGTGCTCGAGGATGATCAGATAGATCAGATTTGATGATCGCAAACGTGTGCTGTATTCGAGGCTTATCCGACGGTGAAGATCTTAGAAGCCTTCATGATTGTGCTTCGTTCGAGGAAATCAAGCGGTCTAAATTAGATCATCTGCGTTGACGCGTTCGAAGAAGATTCGACGGCCCACAGCTAACCCGAAAATCTTAAATCGTGATCTGATGTAGCGATCGAGGAAAATCCAACGGTCCAGATTTAATGCTCCGATTAAACCAAAATGAAATAGCCGAAAATAAGAAAAAAATTCCAAAAAAATTCGAAAAATTGTGTTTCCAAATTCCAAACTCACTTGTTATTTTCCTATGCTTGGGGGGCACGAAAATTTGAATAATTGGCAAGTTTCCTACAAAGAAAACACCAAAAACTTACCATTCGACACTATTTTGAACTCTATATAAAGGACCCCTAATGCTCACATTGTGTTCATCCCAAATCAAGTGCATACTAGTCCCTCTTGACTCTCGCCAGCCTTCTTCTTGACAATCCCTTCAGTTCTTGAGTTTTCTTGAGTGTTCTTGAGAATTCTTGAGCATTTGGAAGCCATGAAGTAACAGAACTCTACCAGATTTTAGAGGTGTGCAGAAGAGACACATTTAAGGTGGAAGTGCCTTCTAACTTCTACTTTTTTATTTTAATTTGAATAAGTCTTGCATGTGCGATAATGTTTTGAAGATGATTGATTGAATATATGTTTTAATATACATGCTTTATTTATTTGATGTACCATGAATATACATGTTATGCATGTTTAAAAATTAAGAATATTGATGAATGTTCTACATGAATTGTGCCATGAATAAATATTTAATGATTCCTATTTTGTATATGTTGCATCGATGGTTTAATCCAATATTGTGTGTTTTATCACTAAGAAAAGATTAAATAATGACTTAATCCACGTATCGGCACGATGATGGACTGCATAGTGTCATCGTGTGTGTTCCACCCCCTGACCCGGCTTGCCAGTTTACCATTGACGATTTTGAACTGGGTTTCCAAGAGTGATCCTACTTCATAGATATTGGGTTTGAGTTTTCGTTCGTTATTCTCTCTCCCTACGATGTGGAACACAGAGATTAAACTCTTTCGGTCCGAATACAAAAGTGTTTGATATGCTTGGTTTGTTTGAATTGAAATAATGATTTAGATGTTTAGAAAGATCCACTGGGCTACGTGCTCACCCTTCCTTCTATTTTTCAGGTAATGGATTTATATGAAGACCATGAAAATTAGTTAGGTTCTTTTAGTTAAAATGTTTTTAATTTTTATGTAAGGGCATGTTGCCCACGTTTTGAATCTTTCGCTGTAATAGTTTTCTTCAAGATCAAATTATGTATTCAATTGTATTTAATTAATTGAGTTTATAAATTTCAGTTATTTTCTATACTACCGCCTTATTAAAATCTTAAATTTAAGTTATGTTCTGTTAAATACAATCAAGGCATGAAATAATTGAAATAGAAAGAAAGTCAAGTGTGTGTCACTTTTAAAGTAACACCGGCCTGGCCCGCCGTTTGGTTTAGCCCATCATCAACAGAATGGTGGTCGTGTCCAATGCTTAAATATATGGGGGTTGGGGTGTTACAATATGACATTTCAAATTTTATGGGTGCCAAGCTTGGTTAGAATGCGAAATACAATCAATTTGATCATTAAAGTGAGGCCTTCTTTTCTACAAGCATTGGGGCCCTAAAACACATTTGGTTGGTATCCAAACGAGCAACAAGACATCCTAGGAAATGTCGTTGAACTGCGACGAGGAACTAAGCTTTAAAATAAGAAAGGAAATTATCTGTAAATGAACTATTTGCCCCTTCTCTGTTGGAGAAAATAAGAATGATAAGTCATTTGTTCCTTTATAAGGGTGTAAAGAGAGGAACATATGTTACACTCATTTCTATAAGTATTTATTTAACAAACGATGTAATGAAGTCAATTAAAACATCAAAGCAACGGCTTTGTCAAGGAATATAAGGTTCCCGAACTGTATGAGTATTCAAACGAGTTAGAAAATCTCTTTGATTAGTATAAATCACTTTACATTAGATGTTGACCATTACAAACTAATATCAAGGAAAGAAATCTCTTGTAAATAGGCAATGGAGTGTTTTTCTACGAAGGAACAATATTGTGATCTCTTTAAATTGTTTTGACCATTTGTAAGGGCGTGATGAAGCTAAGAATAGCTATTTTAGATTTTATCTGCACTTCGATGGTTAAGAATGCAACTAAATGGTAATTTTTGATAAAGTTAACATTTTTGCAAGAATTTTTGGCCCACAAAACTAATTACTTTATTCAAATTAAGGAATTATACAAAAAAAAACTTACTAAAATTAAGAGAATATGTTTCCATTGAGCTATTGAACCTTTCTTTACAAGATAAAAGCAAAACAAACCATTTTAAATTGTTCGATCAGTTGCTAGAGTGCATAGAGCACGAGATATGGTATTTCATATTTTACGGGTACCAAGCTCGGTTAGAATGCAATAGAAACTGAATTTGATCATTAAAGTGACGCCTTCAACAAGCAGTGAGGCTCCAAAACACATTCAGTATTCAAACGAGCTAAATGACCGCTTAAGAAATGTCATCGGAGCATGACGAGGAAGTAAGCATTACAAACTCATTTAAGTAAAGGAAATTACCTGTAAATGAACAATTTGCTCCTTCTCTATTAGAGAAAATAAGAAAGATAAGTTTTTTGTTCCTTTATAAGGGTGTAAAGAGAGGAACGTAGGCTACATTCATTTCTACAAGTATTTTAAACTATCGATAAGCTCAATGAAAAGTTCAAAGCAACACTTTTTCAAGGAATAAGGGTCCCAAACTGCATAAGTATTCAAACGAGTTAGAAAATCGCTTCAATTAGTATAAATCATTCTGTATGAGGTATTGACCGTTAAAACCTAATATCAAGGAAAAAATCTCTTCTAAATAGGCTATGGAGTGTTTTTTTATAGAAGAACAATGCAAATGATCTCTTTCAACTATTTTGACCGAATTGTAAGGGCGTGATCAAGCTAAAAATAGCTATTTCAAGTTTTATCTGCACTTCAATGCTTAAGAATCCAATTAAATTCTAATTTATGATGAAGTTAACGTTTTTGCTGAGAATTTGGCCACAAAACTAATTATCCCATTCAAATTGAGGATTTAAACAAGAAAAACTTACTAACGCTAAGAGAATCTGTTTCAAGTGAACATTGACCCTTTCTCCACAATAGAAAAGAAAAACAAAACATTTTAAATTGTTTGATCAATTGTTAAAGTGCAAGGAGCTCGAGACGTGGTATTTCAAATTGTACAGGTGCCAAGCAATTCGGGCCCCAAACCACATTCGATATTCAAACGAGCTAAAGGACCGCTTAGGAAATGTTGTCGGAGTCCAATGAGGAAGTTAGCTTTAAAAACTGCTTCAAGTAAAGGAAATTACCTATAAATGAACTATTCGCTCATTCTCAGTCGGAAAAAATAAGAAAAATAAGTCGTTTATTCCTTTATAAGGGTGTAAAGAGAGGAACGTAGGCTACATGCATTTCTATAAGTATTTATTTAACAAATAATGCGATAAGCTCAATGGAAACATCAAAACCAACCCTTTTGTCGAGGAATAACATCCCAAACTACGTGAGTAGTCAAACAGGCTAGAAAATCTATTTGATTATTATAAATCGTTTTGTATGAGGCATTGACTATTAAAAACTAAGATCAAGGAAATAAATCTCTTCTAAATAGGTTTTGGAGTGTTTTTCTACAGAGGAACAACGCAAATGATCTCTTTAAACTGTTTTGACCATTTGTAAGAACATGATGAAGCTAAAAAAAGCTATGTCAAATTTTATCTGCACTTCGGTCGGTGATTAAATGCTAGTTTATGATAAAGTTGACGTTTTTGCTAAGAAACTTGGCACACAAAACAAACTACGTCAATAAAATTGAAGAATTAAATAAGAAAAACTTACTAACGCTAAGATAATCTATTATAAGTGAGCAGTTGACCTTTCTCTACAAGAAAAAAAGCAAAACAAACCATTCTAAATTGTTTGATCAGTTGTTGGAGTGCAAAGAGCACAAGATATGGAATTTCAAATTCTACGGGTACCAAGCTTGGTTAGAATGCGATATAAAGTTAATTTGATCATTAAAGTGATGGCTTCAACAAGCAGTTAGGCCTCAAAGCACATTTGGTACTCAAACGAGCTAGAAGACCACTAAGAAAATGTTGCCGGAGTTTAACAAGGAAGTAAGCTTTAAAAAATTTTAAGTGAAGGAAATTATCTGCAAATGAACTATTCGATCTTTCTCTATCGAAGAAAATAATAAAGATAAGTTGTTTGTTCCTTTATAAGGGTGTAAAGAGAGGAACGTAGGCTACATTCATTTCTAAAAGTATTTATTTAACAAAAGAATGCGATAAGCCCAATGGAAATGTCAAAGCAATGCTTTTGCCAAGTAAAAAGGGTCCAGAACTGTGTAAGTACTCAAACGAGTTAGAAAATCTCTTCAATTAGTACCAATCATTTTGCTTGAGGCATTCACCCTTAAAACTTAATATCAAGGAAACAAATTTCTCCTAAATAGGCTATGAAGTGTTTTTCCATGGAAGAACAATGCAAATGTTCTCTTTAAACTATTTTGACCATTTTTAAGAGCGTGATAAAGCTAAAACTAGCTATTTCAAGTTTTATCTACACTTTGATGCTTAAGAATCCAATTAAATGCTAATTTATGATGAAGTTAAATTTTTTTGAGAATTTTGACCCATAAAATGAAATACTCTATTCAAATTGAGGAATTAAATAAGAAAAACTTACTAACGCTAAGAAAATTTGTTTCAAATAAGCAATTGACCTTTTCTCTACAAGAGAAAAGCAAAATGAACCATTTTAAATTGTTGTACCAGTTGTTAGAGTACAAAGAACACGAGAGATATGGTATTTAAAATTCTACGAGTGCCAAGTTTGGTTAGAATGCGATATAAAGTCAATTTGATCATTAAAGTGACACCTTCGTCGAGCAGTTAGGCCTCAAAGCACATTTGATATTCAAATGAGCTAGAAGACTGCTTAGGAAATGTTGTTGGAGTGCAAAGACGGAGTATGCTTTAAAAACTCCTTTAAGGAAAAGGAAATTACCTGTAAATAAACTATTCGCTCCGTCTTTGTTGGAGAAAATAAGAAAGATAAGTTGTTTGTTCCTTTATAAGGATAAAAAAAGAGGGACATAGGCTACATTCTGATGCAAATTATGAAGTTGACAAAGATGACACGAATAAATTAATTAATGGTGATGATGATGCTTTGCATATTCCAAGAGGACCGATTACAAGGGCCTGTGCCAAAAGACTTAAAGAAACACTACTTGGGCTGATTCAAGACATTTGGACCAAACAAAGTGTTAATGGTTTTTCCAACTTTAATATGGGCTTGGATAAATCAAAAGGAGCTATGAGTGTTATCCAAGTGCAGGATAGTCAAAACTATAAGAAATAAAAGGAGCTCTAGTAGAAATGCATGTGTGGATAGAATAATTTAAGCCATAATCTCATTAATTTGAGATGATAAAGTTGGTTTATTGGTCATTATTAGAGGTTGCACAAAATTAGTTAATTTCCTATGTATTATTGGTATTTTATGTCAAACATTTCAGTTTTCAAGGTGTAATAGATATGCAATAGTGTGTTTATGTTTGGAGTTAATGCATTGTGTCTATAAGAGTTACTAGTGGAGTTGTGATATGTATTAAGTGTCAGTTAGTGTAGAGTCTTCAACTCTTATTGGTCAGTTAATAGCTATTTAATTTTGTGACTTTTTGTATTCCCTGGAGTTACATCCAGGATTTGTATAAATTGACTTGCTCATCTTTGAGGAAGGCATTAAATTAGTAAAGTGAGTGTCCAATATAAACATTTTAGATTTGAGAGAGGTTGTTTCTTATGTTATTCATTGAACTTTTTTAGCCTCATCAAGGATTGATCAACCTTGTGGCATTTAACACTTTGGGTTCTTGTTTCTTTGTTATTCAAGGGTTCAAGTGGATCATTAAATCTGATTTTAGCTTTCTTGGGGTGAGCATACCACCTTGAATGGGGGTTCTTAGGATCTAATTCCTAGCTGGTCCACATTACATTCATTTCTATAAGTATTTTGTAACAAACAATGCGATGAGATCAATGGAAACGTCAAAGCAATGATTTTGTCAAGGAATATGGGTCCCGAACTATATGAGTATTCAAACTAGTTATAAAATCTCTTTGATTAGTATAGATTCTTGTACATGAGGCGTTGACCATTAAAAACTAATATTAAGGAAAAAAAATCTCTTCTAAATAGGCTATGGAGTGTTTTTCTATGGACGAAAAATGTAAATAATCTCTTTAAATTGTTTTGGCCATTTGTAAGAGCATGATGAAGCTAAAAATAGCTATTCCAAGTTTTATCTGCATTTCAATTCTTAAGAATGCAATTAAATCGTAATTATGAAGTTAACGTTTTTGCTTAGAATTTTAGCCCTCAAAACTAACTATTCTATTAAAATTGAAGAATAAAACAAAAAAAAATTTCTAACGCTAAGAGAATTTGTTTCAAGTGAGCAATTGACCCTTTCTCAACAAGAGAAAAGCAAAACAAACCATTTTAAATTGTTTGATCAGTTGCTAGGGTGCAAAGAACATAAGATATGGTATTTCAAATTCTATGGGTGCGAAGCCTGGTTAGAATGCAACATGAAGTCAATTTGATCGTTAAAGTGATGCCTTCTACAACAAGTTAGGCCCCATAGCACATTCAATATTTAAACGAGCTAGAAGGCCACTTAGGAAATGTCGTTAGAGTAAAACGAGAAATTAAGCATTAAAGAGTCATTTAAGTAAAGGAAACTACCTATAAATGAAGTATTCGTTCCTTTTGTGTCAGAGAAAATATGAAAGATGAGTTGTTTGTTCCTTTATAAGGGTGTAAAGAGTGGAACGTGGGCAACATTCATTGTTATAAGTATTTATATAACAAACAATGAGATTAGCTCAATGGAAACGTTAAAGCAATGCTTTTGTTGAGGAATAAGGGTCTCGAACTACGTGAGTATTTAAACGAGTTAGAAAATCTCTTTGATTAGTATAAATCATTTTGTTTTGACCATTAAAAACTAATAGTCTAAAAAGGCTATAAAGTGTTTTTCTACGAAGTTACAATGCAAATGGTCTCTTTAAACTGTTTTGACCATTTGTAAGAGCGTGATGAAGCTAAAAATAGGTACTTCAAATTTTATCTGCATTTCGATGGTGAAGATTGCAAGTAAATGCTAATTTATGATGAAGTTAACACCTTTCCAAGGAATTTTGGCCCACAAAACTAACTACCCCATTCAAATTGAGGAATTAAACAAGAAAAACTTAGTAACAGTAAGAGAATCTATTTCAAGTTAGCAATTGACCCTTTCTCCACAAGAGAAAAGCAAAACAAACTATTTTAAATTGTTTGGTCAGTTGTTAAAGTGCAAGGAGCTCGAGATATGGTATTTCAAATTCTACAAGTGTCAAACTTAGTTACATTGCAATATAAAGTCAATTTGATCATTAAAGTGATGCCTTCTACAAGCAATTAAGGCCCCAAAGTATATTTAGTATTCAAACAAGCCAAAGGACCGTTTAGTAAATGTCGTCAAAGTGCAACAAGGAAGTAAGCTTTAAAAACTCGTAAAGAAAATTACCTATAAATGAACTATCTGCTCCTTCTTTGTTAGAGAAAATAAGAAAGATAAGTTGTTTGTTCCTTTATAAGGGTGTAAGGTGAGGAACGTAGGCTATATTCATTTCTATAAGTATTTATTTAACAAACAATGCGATAAGCTAAATGGAAACATCAAAGTAACGCTTTTGTCAAGCAATAAGGATCCCGAACTACATGAGTATTCAAACCAGTTAGAAAATCTCGCTGATTAACATAAATTAGTTTGCATGAGGCGCTGACCATTAAAACTATTATCAAGGAAAAAAAATCTCTTCTAAATATGCTCTAGAGTGTTTTTCTATGGAGGAACAATGCAAATGGTCTCTTTAAACTGTTTTGACCATTCGTAACAGCACCTAAAGCTAAAAATAGGTATTTCAAATTTTATATACACTTCACCGGTTAAGAATGCAATTAAATTCTACTTTATGATGAAGTTAACGTTTTTCCTAAGAATTTCAGCCCACAAAACTAATTAGCTCATTCAAATTGAGGAATTAAACAAGGAAAAACATGGTAATGCCAAGAGAATCTATTTCAAGTTAGCAATTGATCCTTTTCCCACAAAAGAAAAGGAAAACAAACTATTTTAAATTGTTTGATTAGTTGTTAAAGTGCAAAGAGCATGAGATATGGTATTTCAAATTCTACGGGTGCCAAGCATGGTTAGAAACGAGCTAGAAGACTGCTTATACAAGCAGTTGGGAACCAAAGCCAATTCAGTATTCAAACGAGCTAGAAGACTGCTTAGGAAATGTTATCAGAGTGCAAAGAGAAAATAAGCTTTAAAAACTTATTTAAGTAAAGGAAATTACGTGTAAGTAAACTATTTACTCCTCTGTTAGAGAAAATAAGAAAAATAAGTTGTTTGTTCCTTTATAAGGGTGTAAAGAGAGGAACGTAGTCTACATTCACTTCTATAGGTATTTATTTAACAAACAATGCGATAAGCTCAATAGAAAAGTCAAATCAACGCCTTTGTTGAGGAATAACGGTCTCGAATTGCGGGAGTATCAAACGAGTTACAAAATCTCTTTGATTAGCATACATCATTTTGCGTGAGGTGTTGACCATTAAAAACTATAATATCAAGGAATGAAATCTCTTCTAAATAGGCTCTGGAGTGTTTTTGTACGAAGGAACAATGCAAACAATCTCTTTAAACTACTTTGACCATTTGTAAGAGCTTGATGAAGCTAAAAATAGGTATCTCAAATTTAATCAGCACTTCGATGGTTAAGAATGCAATTAAATGTTGCTTTATGGTAAATTTAACACTTTTGTTGAGAATTATGGCCCCCCAAAACTTACTACTACATTTAAATTGAGGAATTAAACACAAAAAACTTATTAATGCTAAGAGAATCTATTTCAAGTGAGCAATTGACACTTTCTCCACAAGAGAAAAGGAAAACAAACCATTTTAAATTGTTTGATCAGTTGTTAAAGTCCAAAGAGCACGAGATATGGTATTTCAAATTCTACGGGTGCGAAGCTTGGTTAGAATGCGATATGAATTCAATTTAATCATTAAAGTGATGCCTTCTACAAGCAGTTAGGCGCCAAAGTGATGTGGACCTACTAGGAATTAGATCCTAAGAACCCCCATTCAAGATAGTATGCTCACCCCAAGAAAGCTAAAATTAGATTTAATGATCCACTTGAACCCTTGACTAACAAAGAAATAAGAACCCAAAGTATTAAACGCCACAAGGTTGATCAATCCTTGATAAGTCCAAGAAAATTTCAATGAAGAACATAAGAGAAAGTGATGCGCAACCGCTAGGAATTAGATCCTAAGAACCCCCATTCAAGATAGTATGCTCACCCCAAGAAAGCTAAAATCAGATCTAATGATCCACTTGAACCCTTGAATAACAAAGAAACAAGAACCCAAAGTGTTAAATGCCAAAAGGTTGATCAATCCTTGATAAGTCTAGAAAAGTTCAATGAAGAACATAAGAGAAAGCCTCTCTCAAATCTAAAATATTCAGATTAAACACTCACTTTACTGATTTGATGCCTTCCTCAAAGATGAGAGCAAGTCAATTTATACAAATCCTGGATATAACTCTAGGGAATACAAAAAGTCACAAAAATAAATAGCTATTAACTTACCCATGGGAATTGAAGACTCTACGCTAACTGACACTTAATACATATCACAACTCCACTAGTAACTCCTATAGACAATGCATTAACTCCAAACACAAACACATTATTGCATAGTTATTACACCTTGAAAACTGAAATGTTTGACATAAAAGACCAAAAGCACATAGGAAATTAACTAATTTCGTGCAACCTCTAATAATGACCAATAAGCCAACTTTATCATCTCAAATTAATGAGATTATGACTTGAATTATTCTGTCCACACATACATTTCTACTAGAGCTCTTTTTATTTCTTATAGTTTTGACTATCCTACTGTTAGTTGCGTAGCAAACTAACATTAGAATAGGTTAAAGGTTGCATTTTAGGAGCAATAAAGTAAAATAGAAGTTAAAATTGCATAAATTAGTCATAATTGCATGTAATCATAGATTTGCATTGTTTAATGGCTTTTAAACCTTGTTTTGATGAATTTTGTTATTCTTTTATGAGAAATGATGTCTGGGAAAGAATTTGAGTGTTTTGAAGGTTTTAGATTGAAGCAGTGAGCAAAAGGAGGTGATTCAAGAAGGAAAATCATGAGAAGAACACCAGAAGACCGCAATCCATCAACCGAAAACCGCAGTAGCAAAAGACAAGCCAAACCAGCACACTGTGTACTGGAGACCGCGGTCCATATTCTGGTGACCGCGGTCACCAGAACATCATCAGTAAACAACATTCTGGAGACCGCGGTCCTTAATAGACTGACCACGGTCACCAGAACAGGTTTTGCACAGAAACAGGCAGACCGCGGTTCATAGATTGAACAGATCTTTCTGGGTTTTGCACAGAATCACTGACCGCGGTCACTCACTTAAATTGCACGAATATCATGCTTTTTAGGGTTAATTGAGTGCGGGTATAAAAGAAAAAAGTGTGATTAACAGAAGGGGGATACCAAATTAGGAAATAAACGAAGGAGGCAGAAGAAACAGAGTCTTGTGAAGAAGTTTAAGGAGTTTTTCATTGTTAATCTGAGTATGGATTACTTATATTCTTTTCTTTATTTGATGAATCTTTCTTCAATGTCTAGCTAATTCATTTTACTGTTTGGGTAGTAGACACCAATGTATGAACTGTGATTTTTATTATTTTCAATGGTTTATTTGCACTTTACTTTATTTGTTTATGCTTAATGTTTATGCTTACTGGCCATAGGCATAGAGAATCCAAGATCATCGAATCATCTCGGGAGAGAGGTTTTGTGAGAGGTTATAGCAGTAAGGTTCTAGGTCAAGCCATTGATTGGAAGGTTGTGGCTGGATCTATGAGATATAGCATAGGAATCATTATTTGAACCCATTGGATTGTTGATTGAACACCTCGGAGGAGGGTATCAATAAACAATATCAGTGCATGATTTCAACACCTAGGGATAGGGTCCTAATTACAAGTGTAGTAATCAAAGTGCTAGTATATCATCATCTTAAATTAAATTACAGAGCATACAAAGGAGTTTACTAACCCAAACAGTCCTTTTTCATATTGTCACCAAATCAAATTATTTTCAGTTTTACAGTCTTTAAGGAGTTTAAGTTTAGCTTACACAATTGCTTATAAACTTGAATTGAACGTCTTGATAAAACTAAATCCAATGTTAGATTGGGCTCTAACTTACACAAACAAGTGTTTTTCCCTGAGGACGATATCCGATCTTACCGGTATTACTATTACGATCCCGTACACTTGCGGGATTGTTAACAAGTTTTTGGCGCCGTTGCCGGGAAAAATACGGTGTTAGTGTTGTTAGAACCAATTGAATTTGGTCTGGTCTTAGTCAAGACAATACTTTATTTCATTATTGCTTTTTAATAGAATAACTTTTGTAAAGATTTCATTGAATACACTTGATCTGTGTGTTTGTGAGTTTCAGGTTTGCATGAGTAAACGTCCGGTTGATTCTGACGATCCAGATTTGCTGAGAACTATCAGTCAAATCAGATCAGAAGCTCAAAGGAGAACAACAACAATGGCTGACAGTGGATGTTCCGGGGTGGGAAATAACAGAGATGAAAGGGACCCATAAGCATCCTTATAGGTGAAGCAGTGGCCACGGCAATGTATGTGTGGATTATGTCTCTAAATGGGTAGAAGCAGTGGCCACGGCAAAGAATGATGCACGAGTAGTTCTTAAATTCCTCACAAGAAATATTTTCTCTTGTTTCGGTACTCCTAGAGCCATTGTGAGTGATGAAGGAACTCATTTCTGCAACAAGGTTTTCAATAATCTTCTCAGCAAGTACGACGTAAGGCACAAAGTCGCCTTACCATATCATCCTCAAACCAATGGGCAGGCCGAGGTTTCCAACAGAGAAGTCAAGGCTATACTGCAGAAGACGGTTGGAACAAACCGTAAGGATTGGTTTCAAAAGCTAGACGATGCATTATGGGCGTACAGAACAGCATTTAAAACACTAATTGGTATGTCGCCATATCAGTTGTTGTATGGAAAGTCTTGCCACTTACCTTGTGAGTTGGAGCATAGGGCCTACTGGGCTATTAAAAAGCTGAACTTTGATGCAACAGCATGTGGAAAGAACCGTTTACTTCAGTTGGTTGCATTAGACGAGTTTCGTCGGGAAGCCTTTGAAAACAACACTATTTATAGAGAAAGAATGAAGAAATGGCATGATCAGATTATCGAGAAGAAGGAGTTTCAACCTGGCCAGCAAGTCCTGTTATTCAACTCGAGATTGAGATTATTTCCGTATGGTGTTGTTGAGGTACAAAGCTTGCAAGATGGACACAAATTTAAGGTGAATGGTCAGCGTTTGAAAATCTTCTATGGAGGAATGAAGCAAATTGTCTCACTGACAGTGCTGAAGGAGTGAAGCAGCGTATCATCGTCGAGCTGACGACGTTAAAAATAGCACTGAGTGGGAGGCAACCCACTTTAGGAATTAGTTTATTTACATTTTTAGTCAGTTAGCTAATTTTTCATAGAGAAATTGTGTATTTGCACTTACAATTGCTTAAAAGAGTCCACAAACACTGTAAACCGCAGTTGATAAACTGATTACCTCAGTCATTAGTTCATAGAACAGCAAAACGTTCTGATGACCGCGGTCCTCAATCTGGTGACCGCGGTCCACAGAATGCATGCGAATCATAAAACTGGTGACCGCGGTCATCAATATGTGGACCGCGGTCACCAGAACGTTGGATTTTGCCCATTTTCAATGACTTAACATATGGACTGCGGTCCATAAAGCATGACCACGGTCCATGCATTGTATATAGGTTGGGTTGCGGTCAGTTTGGCTCATTTGTGTATTGAAAATTTTGGAATTTGGGTGACTTCTAAAAGTTCTCTTCAAAGTTTATGGTTTTTCATTCTTTTGCAATCGAGATGTAAGTGCTTTACTTCGATTTCTTACTAGTTTTTGCATTTGTTTAGGTGTTTATGTGGTTTTAGATGAGTTAGATAGTTTAAAATGATGTGGAAATGGTTTTGATGGTTTGAAATGGTT
>JAJIYU010002419.1:0-30439 GCA_030144865.1 Tinospora cordifolia
AAGGATAAGGAGATGCATAATTGTTTTAAATGGAAGGATAAGGAGGTGCATGATTGTTTTAAATTGGCATGAACACTATGTTAAATGCATTTATGTATTTTGTAAATGAGTGTGCTGAATTGGAATGTTTTATTTGATTTGAGAATTTGCATGTTTATTTAAATGCATCTAAATGCCTTAGATAAAGAATATTCACTAGGCATGTGGTGGCTCACTTAATTTTTAACATTTCAGGAACCGATAGAAAAGGAAAAAGGCCAGCGCAAAAAGAGTAGACAACTCTTCCAGTTTCATTATGTGCGTGGGCTTATCTTGTTTATGAGTTTTACTTTTGTATAATCCTAATTATCATTGTATATGTAATATTAGCTAGAGAAACAGTAGTGTTACTTTCACTAAGAGGAGAGTGGGAAATAGTTTTGATTTGTGAATGATATATGGGATACCCTATGTATGTTTGTAGATCATAATATTGTTTATCAGGTGACGAATTTTTTGGGATAAGTCAAAGTTTTAGAGGAGACTCTGTCAAAATTTCTGTAGGGATATTGAGTAGAATTAACACTGAGAGGCTGACATAGTACTGTATACGTAGATGTAGCGTATATGGTATTGTGTGCCGGTCGTGATGTCACTTTTACAAAGTGGGGTGCGACAACTCATGAATGGCAAATGTTAGAATGAGCTACAGTCATGAATACGTTTCCTGTTGATGTTTCATTGGGAATATGTGCTCAAATGCAAAAGAGGTTGATAGATGCTCAAAGTCAAATAATTAAGGAATTGCAGCAACATGATCCAGATTTTGGGATGTATGATTCTTGATCTAATAGTTCTGATTGAAATGATTGGCATCGAGATTCTGATGGTATTTTACGATTCTAAGGAAGGATATGGATACTAGTTTACCAAGAGCTTAGGCCTGAGTTACTTCAGGATGCACACAAATAGCAGCACACTATTCATTCAAGAGCGACCAAGATGTACCATGATATGAAAAAAATAGTGTGGTGGCATGAAATGAAAAAGGATATAGCTGAATATGTATAGAAATGTGGAGTGTGCCAGCAGGTAAAGGCTAAACATTAGAGGCCTAGAGGGTAGATGAAACCGTTATCCATTCCAGAATGAAAATGGGAGCATATCGCGATGGATTTTATTGTTGGGTTACCATAGACTCCAAGTAGATATGATGTCATCTGGGTAATTGTTGATAGGTTGACAAAATCTACCTATTTTCTTCCAATAAATATCAAGGACTCTATGGGCAAGCTGAGCAAGTTGTATATGCGAGAGATAGTGAGACTACATGGGGTAACTATATCTATTGTGTCGGATTGAGATCCGAGGTTTACTTTGAGGTTTTGGTAGTCATTACAGATTCGATTAGGGACATGTATTTGTTTCAATACTGCATTTCATCCTTAGTCCAATGGACAGTCTGAACGATTTATTCAAATGCTTGAGGACATGCTCAGGGCTTGTATTTTGGAGTTTGGTTGGAATTGGAATTAATATCTTTATTTGTGTGAGTTTGCTTATAATAACAATTACCAGGCTAGCATTGGGATGACCCATTTGAGGTTCTTTATGGTAGACCTTGTAGATCTCTGAGGTGTTGGTACGAGGTTGGAGAATCACAATTGCTGGGGCTTGAGGTTATTGCAGATCACACATAGAAGATTAAGCAAGTTAGGCAGAAACTTAAAACAACTTAAGACTGCCAGAAAAACTATTTTGATAAGCGGCATAGACCATTGGAGTTTGCAGTTGGTGATCAGGTTTTGTTAAAGGTTTCACCACAGAAGGGTCAGATGAGATTTGGGGTGAAGGGAAAGTTAGTTCCACATTTTGTAGGATTGTTTGAGATTCTAAAGAGAGTTGGTCCATTAGCTTACAGGCTTGCTTTACCACCGCAGTTAGCCTGTTCATAATGTGTTTCATGTGTCCATATTGCGCAAATATTATTCAGATCCAACACTTGTTTTAGATTTGATTCAGTTACAAGTTGGGGAGGATACCAGCCATGAAGAAAGACCTATACAAATAGTTGGTAGAAGAATATAGAAATTGAAAAATAAAGAAATTCCTCTAGTTAGGGTCAAATGGCAGTTCCATGATAATGAAGAGCAAACCAGGGGGCGTGAGGATATGATGTCGGAGCAATTCCTAAATTTCTTCACTACTTAAGGTATGTTTCTTTAATTTAAATTTCATGGACAAAATTCCTTGAGTTGGGGAGATTGTAACAACTCAAATTTTTATGACACGTTGACATGACGTTTGAGTGTATAAGCATGTTTTATACATGTACATACATGTATAAATAATATCACGTGAAAAAAAATATAGATAATTTAATAATAATAAGGATAATGTTATTATTATTATTATTGTTGTTGTTGTTGTTGTTGTTGTTATTAATAATATTAGATGGGGTGAAATAGATTAGCAAATAATAATAATAATAATAATAATAATAATAATAATAATAATAAAACAAATATGTGTTTATACTTATATATATATGCACAAGTGTGACGGTTCGTATTTTGGTGAGAAGGAATGAAATGATATGGTGGGATGGGAGTTGGATAGTTAAGTGAGAGGCTTGAAATCCTATTAGTTATTATACATATATGGGGCGGTGGAATCACTTAGCTATTATCCCATTTTATTTCCTTTCTTTATGCCTCATTTGCAAAACAAAAAAATGGAGAATTCACAAAACGTGAAAGTAGAGGAACGAACCAAAAAGGAAGATTCGATTTTTTACGAATCTAATGCGTAGATAAATGATTTTCTCAAATTGTAGTTGCTAAAGTGCTAATTTAGCCATGTACTACAATCTTAGGGGTATAATTTTTATTGTAGATGGTGTTTTATACTTGTACCCAAAAATTGAGTATCTTTTCACAGTGAGTAAAACTTACTAAAAGTTATACCAAAATACTTCTAGTAATAAGTAGATCCCAAATATGTAGTTAGTTCTCATTTGTTTATATTGTATATTCCAAAATAAATACTCAAAGTTTTATAACCTTTGGATAGGCTTTTGATTGTGTTAAACCCCAATAAAACCTTAATTGAAACCCATAGAAATGTAGATAATGAAAATACGTACCCATCGATACCAAATTCATGAATTTTGAATATAAGTAGGAATTTTGGTGAGCGATTGATCAATAGGGTTATTTACTGAAAATTAAAAATTTAGTAAAAATATAATTAAGAAACTTATTTTTTATATTTTCTGCTATAAAAATATATTATATGAGCAGAAAAATAATCTTAAAGATTATTGTCATATCCAAGTTATTGTGCACGAATACATGAGATCAAATATGTATATTGGGTCAAATATGAGCCATAAATACATGAAAAATGATTTATAAAATAAATTCAAATAAGTTGAATTTGATTTGATGCATGTAAAATGATTTGTGATGACAAGATTTGATTGGTGTTGTGGAGATAGATTGTTATTGGATATTAGGAACTGTTTGGATAGTAATTTTGTGAGTAATCTTTACTTGTAGTATTATATCTGACATTGGTATTAAATTAAAGTTGTTGATTTTTATTAAATAGAATGATATACATCGCATTTCATACTTATTTGAATTTCATGAAATGATATAGATGCATCGTAGCATGTCAATTACATACCTAAGTAGATTATTGACATGGCAACATTTCTATTGGTCATAGTATCTGGGAATAGACTCACAAGATTGACCATTCTGGTAATCTTGGTTGGTGCATTCCAGACATGAGATGAATGAGATAGAAATGAATAGGTGATTAGATAACTAGAGGTCCGATGCACTCCTCATTTGCGCGATGAAGAGTATATTTGCTTTGTTATCTAAAAGGAGAGAGATGACTCATGTATTTATAAAGATTGCATGTTATTGAAATTGATTGCATGTTCACACATTACATGATGTATATATACATACATACATACATACATACATATATATATATATATATATATATATATATATATATATTATGTTTATCTCATTTACCAATGATTTAAATTTGTTCTTGCCTTGCATGTTTTTATACATATGATGGTTGTATAATACCATAAGTTAGATTATTCACTGAGCTTGTTGTTTGCTCACTCTACTCTCAATCATTTTTTCCAGGTTCTGATAGGAAAGGGAAAGGGAAGATATGATATCAGTATTAATTTTCTTTTGAAGTTAATAGTACATTATAATTGTGGTGATTAGCCAAATTACTATTTTGAGGAGATGTATATAAATGTATTATCATCTGAATATATCATCAGAACAAATTATAGATTTTGTGGATGTATGCTTATCTGGATGAAGAAATATATGTGGTTTTTGTATATTGATTGCGATTATCAGGTGTTTTGAAATTTGTGACATCTTATATTTTTAGAGGAGACTTTGTCAAAATTTTTAGAAAATTGGGCGATTTGGTTAGGAAGACTTTTAGGGTTTTCGGACATGTTAGCGTTCTGACATATTTAGAAATTCTGTGCCGGTCGTGACGTCACCTGAGAAGGGGTTGCGACAGGATGGATCAGTAACATTAAATGACCTATGCTTTGAAATACAAGTATAATGCTAAATCAACAAGATTGTATAAGTGAACACTTATTTAGTCAGTTTACAATTTTTATGTTAGTTGTTTTTTCTTTTTTGCTAAGGGACTAGCAAAATGTTAGTGGGAGAGTGTAATGAAATCACAATTTTGCATTTTTTGTCCCACTTTTTAATAATTTTATATTTAAAAATAATAAAATAATAAGATTTTAAAATAAAATTTTTTTCTCAATTTCTAAATTCTTCTACTATTTTCATTTATTTTTAATAAGGTCATTTATAATTTTGAGTATGTGGATGTCTCACTTAGTATTCAAGTATCGTTAGAGTTTTTAGGTAATTGATTCTAATTGTCTAGAAGATTCACACCTCATATCTGTGCATCAAGGGCTTGATACGAAGAATTGTAGTGCTATGTATAGCAAGGTTATGATCAATCTCTGTTTGTTAAATTAACTCTGTGGGATCCACATGATTGCAATCTTAGATTAAGATTTGAATGAGCATATATCCACCCATTTAGGGAAGAGGAAGATGTATAATCAACTCCATATATGACCATAATCTTCTTTTATTCTCTTAATTGAATCTTTGTGTAATTCAAAAATTGACCATTTTTAGGAGATTTTTAAAGAATATTTGTGGATTTATTTTATTGGAAATTAAGAATTTGACTTCTCTATAAAAGAGGATTGAATTCAAGAGAAATTCATCCTCCCATCTCTTGAATTCTAAATTTCAATTTTTTTTAAAAGAAGTTTGGAGCATTGGAGAAGGAGGGTTTGTATGATTCAAGGCTAGGGTAAATGACAATATTTTAGGCCTTAAATCTTTGTAAATATTATTTCTCTTTTTCTTTTAATAAAGATTGTCATTTTCCTTTCATTTTGTCTTTAATATTCTTTTTCTTCTCTTATTCCTTTAGTTAAAATTTAATTACTCGTATGATTTATTTTCTTTTGTGATTTGCTTCATCATCTTTATCATCATCATCATCATCATCATCACCATCGTCGTCGTCGTCATCATCATCATCATCATCATCATCATCATCATCATCATCATCATTATTATTATTATTATTATTTTGCTTTTCTTCTACTTTTTAAGTCTTAGTTAGTAATTTTAGAGTTAATAATAATTATTATTATTGTCATTATTGATTTAAAGGTTAATTATTAAAGTTTTTTTTTTATATTCTTCCTTTTTTATATATATTCTTCTTTTTTTTAGTTAGTTTCATTTCTTGCTTTTGTGATTTGCTTTATTATTATTATTATTATTATTATTATTTTAGGTTGTTAGATTACACTTTTTATCTGCTTTGACTTAGAAGATACATAAATGATCAAATCTATTTTCTAAAAAAAAAAATTATTTTTTTCAATCCTTGTGGATTGACCTTGTCTTGTGCTACAATTTACCTTGTGTACTTGCAAATATTTTTTTTCTAGATCTATTCAAAAGCTCACATCATTACACCTTACAACTGCTACCCAAATCACCGAGTTGGTGATGTATACATCAAAAGAGAGTTCTTGAATCCTCTTCGGATTGATTTACGTTTTTGTTTTGAGCAAAAGATGGAGAAATAAATCAACATCAAAGGAGTGAAAAGAATGGAGAAAAGATAGAAGAGAAGATATGGTGTGACATATTACCTTATGGGAGGAATTGATGGTGTTCCAATGTATTTCCTTTAACTTTGGGTGGCATTTTTTATAATTTAACTTGGGAGTCGACTAGGGACGAAAAGAGCTAAAAGAAATTGACACTTAGGGGTTAATTTAATAAGGAAAGTCGCCACTTTTGAGTAAAGATAAGATTAGGTTTGGTTAGATGAGGATAAGAAAGAGATTGAGTGTATTCATGACTCTTTATTCTAATACATTGAAGAGTTTGATTTTTAACTCATATGGGACGTGGGATTTGAAAGCCTTATGGACGATCTTGAGTTGTGTGTCTTTGGGAACCAAAATTACATGTGAACACTACTCATACAATATAATACCCCCCTTATTCATCTAAATACCACTATTTTATACTCTTTTTCCATAATTTCTTATGTTTATTTTATATCTTGTGTACAAAGATTAAATTTATTAAATCTTTATTTAATTAATGGAAAGTAAATAATATTTTTATTTAATTAGTTATTTATTTATTTTTAACTAATATACGCATGTATGCATAATGTATATATGTGTATATACATTTATTTTCACATATATGTATATTTTTTTCTAATGATTATTCATACCACTAAATTATATCTATTTATTTATTTCATATATTTATTTATCATTATTAATTTTTTATACAATTACACTGTTATTTGGATGCTTACCAGATTATACTATATTGAAATGCTTCAGTTTTTTATGTCATCCATGTCTACGACCATATTGGACACACGAGCTTTAATCTCATTTAGAAAATGTACTTTAGATGGATATAGTTTTCTTCATAAGGGTTATGAATTCTTAGTTTGTTAGGTAGAAGATATGTTTCAGCTAATGTGGTTTTTAATGAAATTGTGCATTCCTTAAGAGATTTGTTTCAACCTAGTAAGCCGTCCAAACCAAATTTTGTAACTTTTTTCACGTCATTTCTTTTCGTATTCTAATTACCCAACATCCTAATTCCCAAAATGTTCCACAAAATGATTCTACGTCCTCTCTAAGATCAATTGTCTTACTAGTTTCTAATCCTATGAATTCTATACATCTCCTAGTTCATCTGTATTAAGAACACCTAAAACTAATGTTGTATCTAAAACTATTCAGCCTAGTACATCCAATAATTACATGTGCCAAGAATGGCACTTTTAAACCTGAAGTATTCTTAACATCTACTTCCAAAAAAATCTAGTCCTATACTATCTATTGAAGCAACCACTATCAAGGAAGCCTCAAAGTTTAGTGAATAAAGACAACAATGAATAAAGACAACAATGAATAAAGAGTGTGATGAATTGATGAGAGAAAAGACTTGGTTTTTTTTCCTTAGATCAACCGATCATCATTTAGTTGGAAACAAATGGGCGTTTAATATTAAACATAACAATGATGGATCAATTCATTGGTAAAAGGCTCATCTTGTGGCAAAAGATTTTCTAGCATTGTAAGAACTCTCTCAGCACTTGCAGTTAAGCATAACTAGCCTATTCATCAATGAAATGTTAACAATGCTTTCTTGAATGGAATTCTAATGAAAAAGTTTTATATGGCAGAACTTGAGAGATTTGAAGGTCATTGATTTCCCAATCATGTTTGTCTCGCAGTTAAAGACATATACCTGCTTTTGTCACATTTCACTATTCAAGAACTAGGATATTACTAATTCACACATTTCTAATCTCTGATATGATCTCCTGGTTGCACCAAGTTCCATCCCATAATACAATAGACTGTATAAATAATTGATTGAGAACATGAGTAATAAAGACCTTGGGATGATATATTAACTGAAAAATAATTAAAATTAACATCAATAATAATAACTAAACTGTGGTTCCACGACTAAGCTTCAAATAAAATAACTAACATCTGGTCCATTGGCGGACTCCAACTGGTAAATAAAACTAATTTTTTGGTGGGTCGCATGCTTTACCAACTTGAAAAATAGAAAACGACTTCTATTCCTACATTGTCCTCATCTATGAGGCATACTACTACTATGAATTGCACGACTTCATAATACTTGTCAACACAAGTTTCTTTAATGGTTACCTGAAAACGAATAGGTAGGGTGAGCTCAAGAGCCCATTCGATCATACATAATATGTTTCAAGCATCATTCAAGTCAAAATATAGAACATGCACACACTAACCAAGCATTAGGCAATTCAAATAGTTCAATTGTTTCTCGATTGTCATTTTGACAGAAAGGACTATCCTTAGTATCTCTACACTGATCTGAGACATCATCCAGATGTAACGCCCAAGGGCCAGTTACCTATTCAAGACCCTTAACTTATGAGTGAGGTCTCACCCGACTCTCAGTCCCATCTTACTTCCACCGACCATGATAGTAATCTTACCACCATCACCAACCATAATAGTAGTATTAACACTTGCCTTGGTTTGGGGATACCCATGATGATACTAAATCACTGACTATGACAACATTATCATCACCCTAGTATGTAGTTAGATTTCTTAATCATCTTTGTTTAATGAGACAACACATTTCAATATCTAGCTTGCTCAATATCCTCAATATTCAAAGGTATGAAAACATTAATCAATTTGAAAGCAAGTAATCATGCATATTTTGAAATGGTATTACCATGATTAGTTCATGCAACATGCTATTAATAATATAGTGTAAATATGCAATCATCACATCCTAGCATGTTTCTAAGTATTAAACTTATTGAATCAAACAATCATTCATGAATCAATCACTCATAATCATAACAACTTAGCATGTTCTTAGACAAGAAATACAATAAAAGAACAATCATTTTCTAATATTTAAAATGAAAATAATATATAAGAGCTGGGTAATCATCTCCACCTTAATAGTTGATTCCCTTTGAGTCCTTGTGTTTGTTGCTTCATTTTGTCTCAAGTTTCAACCTTTAAAGTTTTAAGTTGTTAGTCTCAGCGATCAAAGCGTTCTATAATGTTTTAAAACATGATTTAACAACCCTTTACCCAATATGGTCCATAGTGCATGAAGAAGGGTCTATTTATAAGGTCAAGTGTTGGTTTTACTCCATGTACTGAGGTAGAGGAGTAGTATAACCGTAACCAGAAGTATGAATAAACACGAGAGGCAAATCTTGATACATTACTGCCGTAGTCTATAAGGTTACCATGGAAACTAGAATGCATGACCTAGTCTTTATCTCACTATCGTGGTAATTTCTGGCATTTTCGTGATAATTAGAGTGTTCACCACTTTGCATGGCTCTAAAAACAAAACATTCTACTGCGGTAGTAACTTGAATTACTGTGGTAAGCAGTGTGAATCATGTGATCCATGATATTTTCTTCCTTTTCTTCCTTCCCCATGAATTTAATGCCATAATATCTTCACTTTAATGTTATAATACGAGAGTTAGACACTAGAATAGGGCAAAACTGTTATACCTTTGCACTTGCTCGGATTAACCCATTGTTGAGCTATGTCTTGACAATGACTCTTTTGGTCTTTTTGGAATGGTTCAAGTTCTGTTTTAATGGTGGGGAAGATCAATAGTAATCTCAGTGATTTTTAAACAATGAATTCTCAAGAAGTTAGGGAAAAGAAGCACAAATCCAAATCTTGGAACAACATATTACCTTCTGATTAGCTTTATGGGCATCCATGGTGTGAAATCTCAAACTTTGGGGTGTTGTTCTTGTGTTCTCTTGTGGGACAAGTTAGGAGAGAAGGGAAAGATAGAATTCGACTAAAGAATGAAGAAAATGAGAGAATTGGTCGTTCTTTTATAGCGGGGTGCCAATTTAGAGTTAGGATAGGTTTAAGACTGTTTGAGAAAACTGATTTGGTCTATCTTAAATCCCCTTATTATCATCTTCATATATCTTTATTCTAGTTGTCATCATTCTCCTTATATACCATTGGGATGTGAGAAAGTTGTGTGGTGTGTGTTTTAATTGAGTTCATGTGTTTTACAATAGAAACCACTATTTTCATGCAAGCCATGCATTATTACGGTAGTGAATCCAGACATATGTTGATGTTATTTTTGTTACTAGTACAAATGCTTCAAAAATACAATCTATTATCAGCTTATTACAAGGGGACTTTGCATTGAAAGACTTGTTATCGCTACATCATTTATTGGGAGTTCATGTAATAACCTAAAAGAATTCTCGCAAGTTTTTAAAATGCATACATATAAATACTTACATACATATATCGGAATAACGTTGTAAGAACAAAGGACATTTAAGCATCAAAGGTGGGGATGAATGCCCATACTTTTTAGTATTATTTTAGTTATAAATATGAAGCATGATTGGTTGTTTACTTTTGTTGAATGTTTAGAAGCATGCTAGGGATATGTTTGACAGTTGTATGAATGATTGTTTGTCTTTTATAATATTGATAGCATGCTATGTGATTTATGAATATCAAATACTAGATAGAAGAAATGTTTTGTGTCTTGTGAAACTTATTAAAATGTATTGTTTATTTATATATGGAATAATGATACTGTGAATATGCTAGTGGTCACTAAACAAAGATGATTAAGAGATTTAACCATGTACTGACACGGTGATGTTAGTTCTGTGGCAGTGGTTTAGTGTTATCTGGGTGTTCCCATCCCAAGGCGGGTCTCAATGCTACTGTAGAAGCAGTGAGATGAGATTAATAGTTGAATTGTGACTTCACTCCTAAGATAGGGTCATGAATAGGTAACTAGATTGTGGGTGTCACTCTCAATATTCTGGGCCTAATGGGAGATACCAAGGAAGATCCTTTCAGTCTTAACATTAACTCAAAACCTTTAAACTGTTGAATCTCATAATGCTTGATAAGTGTTTGCATGTTGTGTATTTTGACTTTAATGATACTTGAGATATATTGTGTACGTTCCATAAGGTTCTCAAGCTCACCCTATTCACTCTTTTTTAGGTAACCATTGAAGATACTTGAGCTGATAAGTAATATGAAAATAGTTACTACTAGTAGTATACCTCTCAACTGAGGATGTCATAGGAAATTCACTTTATTTCCTATATTTCAGTTGTAGGGTATGTGACCCACCATATTTAGTATTGTTTATCAATTGAAGATTGACCACTAAGTCAAATATTAGTTGTTGAAACTCGACCATGAGGCCCATAGATTTGTTCTTAGTTTTAATATTAAATCAAAGCTTTTTTCAGTTATTATATGATCCTAATGTTATTATTAATCTATTTCTAAGCCAATTTATTTATGCACTTTTTGTACTTTAGGATATGCTCTAGTGTAATTAGGAAATGAGAATGATTGATGCGAGAAATGGTAATATCTTGGTTCTCGAAAAGACAATAGGAGTGACTACATACAAATGTAATTACGTCTTAAGTTGCGAGACAAATACATCGCCTATGATGAATGTGAATAGGTTGGGGAATCAGAATATTACAAAGGTAGTATCAGAGCTTAGTTAGTATAACTATTGGGCAAAGTGTCTAGACTTAAATAGAGTTGACTCAGATAAGGAGTCGGGAGCTTAGGTTGATGTTCACAGAGAAAAAAAATGTTAGTCAAATGTCAAAGGTGGCATCAAAGACAAGTTACAACTGTAAGTTATGTCCTACCTCCTAATTTTGGATTGAAATCATTTTGAATAACAAAAGTTATTTTCGAAAAATGTGTACACATGTGTTTTAAAGGTTTTGTTTGGATACAAAAATTATGAGTCATGCTAATAGTAGGTAAGTCTTGTCCCGAGTAAAGCTAAACATTAAAAGGGAGATGAGTTATCCCATTTAAGAAAGGCCAATTATTTAAGCAAACTCTATCTTGCTGCCCAATTTGGAGGTTGCCCCATCAGCTCATATAAGTGATCGGAGTTGAAGAACACACTTAAAAATTATTTTCATATCAACTAAAAATGAGGAAATATTACAACATAAGGCAAAGTATCTACTAGAATACAAAGTTGGTACTAAGGGCAATATCAAAAATTAACATGGGTTGTTAGCTCGACTGAAGCACATTTTAGTAAAGAGATGAGACCCTAGGTTTAGGAAAATTACCATAGGCAGAAACCTTTGGTGTTGCAAGGGTGGCACAGTGGATCATAAATGAACGTTTTTAAGAAATAGGTTATAGATTGAAAACGTATGAAAACAAAACACTTGTTTGGTCAAGACATAAGATCGGGAGATACTATATCTCTAGTTTCTTCGTTGTATGGCACGCGTAGAAATTCGAAGGTATGAAAGAATCTTCGCTTGAAGATTGAAGGGCCATGTGTGGTGAATGATTGGTGACTTTGGAATAGCTTGTTTTCCTGTGCTTAGCTGGTATGGGACGGTTAAGTATAGTGGGGCTTGAGAAACCTTAGTCGTCGAAATATTTACAAAATTGTTAGGGTGTAGTAAGATCTCCGGGTAGAAGCTCATGTCAATGGACAAGAATGGTATGGGACGCTCAAACTCAAAGGTATGGGTGGAAGCTTGGAATTTTCCTATGTTAGCATGAAATTGTATGATTGAATAATTGTTTGAACACATGCTACCTTCATGAATATGTTTATCACTTGTTTTATGATCATGAAACCAAAACCCTATACCTGAAAACATTAAAGAACATTGAAAATCCTCAAACAAAACTTAGAAGCATCAACTAATAGGTCACTGAACAAATCGAGAACCTAGAGATATGAATCTACAGTCATGATAGCACAAACAAAAACATGAGGAAATTGACAAATAACCTAGGAAAAATAACTATTATCATAGGTCTAGGAAACATATTGAATCCCGAAGATAAGGAAAGATGGGTTTTGCATACACTCGAATTGAATTGAATTGAAAATACAATTCTCTGTTATGATATCTTATCGTGTACTAAAATGACTTTTCACTTGTAGATAATGGCAAGAACCCATGGAAACATGACAAGGTTGAAAACACTAACGAATCTAGTCAAAGGGATCAGAAGGCACAGGTGGTAGCAGTAGCTCTAGTTGGAATAATGTTATCACCAGAAATGGTGGTTTAGATCTCTCGATAGGTGTTCAAGCAAGTTGTGAGGGCACTTTCACAAATGTTGCCACAGGTGCTAGTGCAGGTGCAACCACAGCCGCAGATACAAGTACAACATCAAGAGCAGATTATGAGGCAGTAGCTAGCGCCCATGCCTGAGGTTCTAGTCTATCAGAGGGCACAAGATGACATTGAGGATAAGAAACAAAAGGCAATGCTATTGGAGTTACAAAAACTTCACCCATAAGAGTTGATCATTGGTACCAAGAGTTCGAGGAGCAACTGGATGTGTTAGGGTTAATGGGTCTCTGTAGAGCTGCGTTGGCTACCCATCATTTTAAGTGACCAGCTAGGAGTTGGGGGAAGATACTAAAGATAGATCTGAACACTAATGTCCGACACATGAACTGGAAAGAATTCAAGGAGATATTTTATGAGAAATTCTTCCTAGAGGCTATGTTGAGACAAATGTAGTATGAGTTCATCTGATTGACTTAGAGAAATATGATGGTAATGGAATACGAGACCAATTAAACTGAATTGGCCAAGTTTTCTCGTAAGTTAATCAAGGAAGAAAAGATCAACAGATTTGTGGGGGTCTTAAGATCGAGATCCAAAAAGTGATAATACTAATGGGCCTAAAGACATACAAGGATGTCGTAGAGTAAGCATTGCTATTGGAGCAAGAGCTCAACTTTGAGTATGAGTTGAGGAAGAGGAATAAGAGACTGAACAGTGGTAGAGACCACCAAGGCGATCAAAAGAAGAAAAATCGAAATCAGCCCCAGAGGCATCAAAATAATAATGGAATAGACAAACAAATTGCTTAAAGAGATGAAACATGCGTTAGTTGTGGCCAAAGATGACATATTGCGAAGGATCATTAGAGTTAAGGACCACAAAGGCAGAACCAAAGGCAAAGCAATGGTTAGGGTGACAATCAAGGTGGTCGTGTTCACTTGCAACCACAACAACGACCTACGTGTAGAGGTTGCCATAACGTCCTACGTCTACCATGTTGCATTGTTTAAAATAGAGGGAGGACTTCAAGCAGCTGCTGGAGGGGGATATTGGGGAATCTAAAGAGATTTATGAGATATCGGTAGTTTGAGAATACACAAATGTGTTCCCAGAAGATCTACCTAGATTATCGCCATACTGATGGGTGGAGTTCAAGATTGAACTACATCCTGACATTAATCCAATAGCCATTCCTCCCTATAGAATAACCCAATAGGATTGATTGAACTAAAAATGCAGCTGGATGAACTCCATGAGAAGGGATTTATGAAACCTAGTCACTATGGAGAGCTCCAGTATTATTTGTAAAAATGAAAGATTGATCCATGAGGTTGTGCATTGATTATTGAAAGTTAAATTATATGATATTAAAGAATAAATATCCCTTGCCAAAGATAGATGATCTGTTTGATCAATTGCAGGGAGCCACTAATTTATCTAAGATTGACCTTAGGTTAGAATATGATCAGTTGAGAAACTGAAAGTCAAATATACAAAAGACAACCTTTAGGACTCGATACAGGTATTTCGAGTTCACAATGATGCCATTTGATTTAACTAATGCACCAGCTGCATTTATGGATCTGATGAACCAAGTGTTTAGACAATGCCTTGATCGATTTGTAGTAATATTTGTAAATGACATCCTAATTTACTCCAAGTTAGAGGCTGAACACGTGGAACACTTATAGATCTACTTGGAGACACTTAAATGAAACTAACTATATGCCAAGTTTAGTAAGTGTGAATTTTAGATGAAAATTGTCAAATTCCTTAGCCATGTAGTATCAGCATAGGGCATATCGATAAATCTTAATAAGGTGGAAGTTGTCATAATCTGGAAGCAACCTAAAACTATGACAGAAATCAGAAGCTTATGTTTAGCTGGATACTATAAGGGATTCACCTAAGATTTCTCAAAGTTAGCCGAACCCATGACAAAATTAACTAAAAAAGGAGTTAAATTCAATTTGAATGAGAAATGCAAACAATTATTCCAAGATTGAATAGAAAATTTACTTTGACCCCCATCTTAGTCACCCTTACACATAGTATTGGATATGTTTTATATACTGATGTTTCACAGAACGAATTAGATGCAGTGTTGATGCCAGAAGGAAAGGTTGTTGCATATGCCTTGCAACATCTGAAGATTTACGAACAAAATTATCCAACACATGACCTAGAATTAGTAGCCATTGTATTTGTCTTGAAAATTTGGAAACACTATCTTTATAGTGAAAGATTCAATCTATTTTCATATCACAAGAGTCTGAAGTACATTTACACCTAGAATGAGTTAAATCTTAAACAGTGGAGATGGATAAAATTCCTTAAAGATTATGATATCTAATTATATTACCATCAAGGGAAGGCCAATGTAGTAGCAGATGCTTTGAATAACATTTAACAAACAAGATAAGGAAAAAGGTCAAATGTACTAGTTAATCAAAGATTTCAACCTAGGTGTCACTTTAGATGAGAAGTAGGTATACTTTTAAAACATGACTTGCCAACCGGACCTCTTGCATCAAATCAAAGAAGAATAAAAGCAAGATAAATGGATCATGACTCTAATTGAAGGAGTTAAACAATGCAAACATACAAATTTTAGAATTGACACTGGAGGTTCGTTAAGACTTAGAGATAGAATCTATGTTCCTCAAGATGGACAAAGCATAAAGATCATATTGGACGAAACCCATAAGAGTAAATACATGATACATCCAAGCAAAGATAAGATGTATCAAAACCTCAAAAAAACCTATTGGTGGCGAGGAATGGAAAGAGACATAGCTAAGTGTATCTTTAAATGCCTAACTGTTAGCAAGTAACGGCTAAGCACAAAAAGCCCACTGGAATATTACAACCACTCCTAATTCCTAAATAGAAGTGGGATAACATTGCCATGGACGTCACCAGATTACCTCGGAACTAGAAAGGAAAAGATATTTTATTGGTCATTGTGGATTGTTTCACTAAGGTGACACATTTCTTGTTCATTAGATCCATAGACCAAGTCAATAAGCTAGGAGAGCTCTATGTGAAGGAGATACTACGACTTCATGGCATGCTTAAATCATAGTGTCAGACAAAGACTCTCGGTTCACGTCACATTTCTGGTAGAGTTTACAGAAGGAGTTGGGCACCATACTCACCATGAACACCGCTTTCTTTCCTCAAACTAATGGTCAGTCTAACAGAGTCGTTTAAACACTGGAAAACATGTTGAGGTCTTGCGTCCTTGACTTCAAGGGAAATTGGAACAAGTACCTACACCTAACGAACTTTACCTATAACAACAGTTATCGGGCAAGTATAAAAATGGCTTGTATGAAGCTCTCTATGGAAGATCCTGCAGATCACCAACTTGTTGGGCTATACTTGAGGACCACAAGCTTACTGGGCTCGATCTAGTAGAGGAGATGAACAATCAAGTAAAACATATACAAAAGAGATTGGTCATAGCACAAAGTAGACAAAAGAGTCATGTAGATAAAAGGAGAAGGCGCCTTAAGCTCCAAGTAGGTAATATAGTGTTCTTGAGGATAAGCCCTCAGAAAGGAATCAAGCGTTCGGATACAAAAGAAAGTTATCACCCAGATATATAGGTCCTTTCGAAATACTTAGAAGAATTAGAGAATACTCTTACAAGTTAGATCGACCATGTCGCACCCCGACCCCCGGACCAGACGTCATGTCTGTCAATCTGAGGCCCCATCGTCGGGCGTCGCACGGCTCCAAGCTTGGCGCGTGGTCAGCCGAGGCCCCGGGCGTGCGACAGTTATCGTCATCTATCATTCTACCTCTATACACGAGGTTTAAATCATTTCTTTAATTTTAAATAATCATTTTAATCATGCTTCACTAAGCAATTGGTTTCAAATCAAATTTACCGGATGTTTAAAATCATATTTATACTGGAAATCAAGATAATAGTAGCGGAAGCATTTCTTTCAGATCAAATCTTTCTAAATCATTGAATATTGTACAGTACCATAACTAAAAATCGTCAGTTTATCAATCAAGATAAAAACAGTGTTCAAATGGTAAAAATAGTCCTGTATATACACATACAAAAATATGATACATGGCCCTCTGGCCCAAGTTCAAACATACATCATAAAAACTTTACAAAACAGAGAGCTAGTTTAACAAAAATATCACTCTCTCTCTCTATACGTCCTCCAGTCTCCGGTCTGCATCCTCACTGAGCGCTGGCTCATGAGTACCTATAAAATAAAAATGGGGTGAGCTCGAAAGCCCAGTAGATTTCCCCTACACATCAATAGCATTATACAAACGAGCATACGAAACAAGCAAACAGTTTCAAATCATTAGTGGCGTTTCAAACACTTAGTCAGTTAATCCTTTGCGCTCTAATATCAGGAATTTACCATCTGATATCAGGAATTAACTGAAAGAGTGAACCACTCTCGGTATCCCAGTTGTGGTCCTGAACACAATCAAGCGCGACATCTTTATAACACAGAAGTTTACCTCCGAGACCACGACCCAGGAATATATTGAAACCAAGGGAAAAATCCTCATGACTTTCCAAATTGAGGGTTTCATACGGTCGCTCGCAGTTTGGCCTAGTTGGGGATACCCACGATGACGTCTTGGGACATCCGGAGAACCTCAACGCGATGTGCCACCAGTGCTCGTCCATCACCCCGGTACGTGGAGTTCTTAATAAACCTTTAATGTTCTTTAGTTTCACAATCATAGTTTTCATTCCACACAACATACAAACACGCTTATTCAATATGCTAACCTAGGCAAAGAAAACGAATAAACACCAAGCTGATCATAATATCCTAGTACTCGAAAGCGAGTAACCAGACATTAGGATATCATGTTAATCAATCCACCCAAAGCATACATCCCTAGCATGATACTAAGTATAGGAATTTAAACATGAATCATATTCCGTATCCTACATCCGCATAATACTAAAGAGTGAAGAAGAGATAGTCAACCCCATCTGTACGCGTCGGAACGCTGCTGGATCGTCACCCCTCGCTCAGCAGTTCGATATCATCAATCTGCATCATTAGATGGTAATGATACATTACTTTGGGCCTTTAATACACATCTAACTCGACCCTAAGGGTCTGTTATCACTCAGTGTTTTAGAGCGTACCCAAAACACTCCAAAACGACATCCAAGTCCATTGACTGCGCTCAGTACGGTGTGGACCACGGTCTACACACAATTTTTCACTAAATAATGGGATTTCACATGTGTACACCATACTTGTGATTCCTAATCCAGTTTAACACTTAAATCTAGTGTATTGGACACCCAACAATCATTTAAACACATAAACCAACTAAAGAATGGTTGTTCACATTGTTTATTCATCAAAACCCCTTGATCAAGCCTTAAAAACGGGATTTTGTTTCAATGAAATCAATCCCTTCATTTCTACAACCAAATAACCATCCTAAATCCATCATACTAGTGTCCAAGCACACATATAAGGGAATAAACAACAGCTTACCCATTTGACTTGGTTTCCAACCACTAAACCCACAACAGCAAGTTTATGAACGAATCTTAATCACTTTGATTCACTAACTCTTGATAACTACTCATTTATGAGATTAAATCTTAAAGGAAACTCAAGGAAAATCATTAACTCACCCTTAAATCGCCCTTGTCACTCCTCTCCAAATCCCGAATCGTTTCAGTGCAAAATGAGAAAATCTAAGCTTGAAACCTATATATAGCTCGCACACGGACTGCGGTAGTTGTCAGACGGACCTCGGTCATCGGACAGATTTTCCTTCATGGACCTCGGTCTTCACTTTATGGACCTCAGTCATCCCTTTATGGACCACGGTCGGCACTCTACGGACCGCGGTCACCGATGTGACCTAGTTTTCTCGTTTCTACACTTTTCAACTGATGACTACGGTCTTCCCATAAGGACTGCGGTCCACAGTGTGTTTTTGCACTTTTCACGGATTTTTCTCACCACGGACCACGGTCAGCATCAGACGGACCGCAGTCAGCAGTGTGATGCCTTGTTTTTTAACACTCTTTTCCGCGCGTTTCTAACTATCCAAATGTTCTAATAAATTTTATCTTGATTAAATATCATTCAATGATCATTAAAAACAAGTTTCCAATCATTTTTATATATATTTTGAATTTTGAAAAATTCATGTTGACGTCGACACATTATAAGACCTAGGGTGATTACAGACCAAATAGAATGTCTTTAATTCACAATGTGTTCCATATGTCAATATTGAGGAAGTGTGAACCCAACCCCTCTCACATACTACATTGGGAGGAGGTGGACATCCAAGACAATGTCACCTATGAAGAAGCGACAGTCCGGATCCTCGATCTCAAGGTATAAAGCTTGAGAACAAAAGACATTATTTAGTCAAAGTTCTTTGGAAACATCATAGAGTGGAAGAGGCAACTTGAGAGCTGAAAAACAAGATGAACAACAAATACTCAGACCTCTTCACCAAAAATACATGACCAAATAACATTAAAACTAGTAATTAATACCTTGAAAAGTTTATAATACCTTATTTTAAGGGAGGTAGATTATAATACTTTGAAAAATTCTCGAAAAGTTTTAAAATGTACACATACACACACACACACACACACACATATATGTACACATAATAAAAGTATGCAAATTAATTAATGAGTTCATTAAATACATAAGGTAAATGGTATTTTTACTACCTAAGGGGTAAAATGGTCATTTCATCTAAATCTCCAGTAAAGCAGTCATTTTATCATCCAGGGGTAAAATAGTCATTTCACCCAAGTAAGTCACATGAACCAGGCAAACCCACATGATGCATGTGGGCAAAATAGCTATAAATACCACCATTATCTTTCCCTCAAACCATCCTATCTCATTCTTTTTTTTTTCATCATTTTCCTCTTACTTCTCTTTTAGGTCAAGAGAAAAAGAGTCTCTTTATTCTCTTCTTGAAGTAAAGAAAAAAGGTTGGAGGCTTAAGAAAGATCTTAATAATGGTTTAAGGACAAAAAAAACTTAAGCATCAAAGGTAGGGATGAATACCCATACTTTTTTGTATTATTTTAGTTATAAATATAAAGCATGATTGGTTGTTTACTTTTATTGAATGCTTAGAAGTATGCTAGGGATATGTTTGACAGTTGTGCAAATGATTGTTTGTCTTTTATAGTGTTGATAACATGTTGTGGGGTTTATGAATATCAAATACTACTTAGAAGAAATGTTATATTTTCCCTATGAAACATATTAAAATGTGTGTTTATTTATATATGGAATAATGATATTATGAGTATGTTAGTGATCACTAAACAAAGATGATTAAGAGATTTAACCACGTACTGACATGATGATGCTGACACTGTGGCAGTGGTTTAATGCCATCGTGGGTGTTCCCAACCCAAGACAAGTTTTAATATTAATGTGGTAGTAGTGAGAAGGGATTGATAGTCAAGTTGAAACTTCTCTCCTAAGATAAGGTCGTGAATAGGTAACTAGCATGTGGGAGTTACTTTTGATATTTTGGGCCTAATGGGGGATACCGAGGAAGGTTCTTTCGGTCTCAACGTTAACTCAAAACAATTGAACTATTGAATCACATAATTCTTGATAAATGTTCGCATGTTGTGTATTTTGACTTTAATAATACTTAAGATGTATTGTGTATGATCTAATGGGCTCTTGAGCTCATCGCACTCTCTTTTTTTTTTCAGGTAATCATTGAAGATACTTGTGCTGACAGGTAATATGAAAATAATTACCAGTAGTAGTATACCTCCCAGTTGAGGACGTTGTAAGAAATATACTTTATTTTCTATGTTTCAGTTGTAAGGCATGTGACCCACCATATTTAGTTATGTTTATCAGTTGAGGGTTGACCACTAAGTCAGATATTAGTTGTTGAAGCTCAGCCATGAGGCCCATAGATTTATTCTCAATTTCAATATTAAATCAAAGCCTTTTTTTAGTTATTATATGACCCCAGTATTATTATTAATCTATTTCTAAGCCAATTTATTTATCCACTTTTTGTACTTTGGGATATGCCCTAGTGTAACTAGAAAATAAAAATGATTGATGCGAGAAATAATAATATTTCGGTTCTTGAAAAAAATGTAGGAATGACTGCATACGAATGTAATTGCGTCTTAAGCTACAAGATAAATACGTTGCCTATAACAAATGTAAATAAGTTCGGGAGTTGGGGTGTTATAGTTGAAGTGCACATCATCAAGAATATATTTGACTGAATCCAAATATATTGGAGACTCATTGCTAAGAATTGGTGTTCGTCAGCTAAATCCTAGTGGTACTGCTACTATTGTTGGAAAGAAGTTTGCAAATAATAGTGAAACCTTTCATGATCTTACATTATACAAAAGTACAGTTGGTGCACTTCAATACCTCTCATTTACTCACCTAGATTTATCTTTTATCACTAACAAGTTAAGACAATTCATGCAAAATCCTTGTATTAGTCACTGGCAAGCAAGAAAACATGTTCTTAGATATTTGAATGGAATGATTCATCATGGTCTTCATTTTCGTGTCTTAAAGGCTTCATTAATGCAAATTGGACATGCTCTATCAATGATAGAAAATCAATTGATGCATATTGCATGTTCCTTTAGAGATTTGCAACTTGGTTGAATCGCTACGTCATTGAGAAATTATATTGGGCCAGCACAAGTTACGCGTCTTCCACGCCAAGAAATGAATTAATAGCATAAAACACCCAAAAGCAGAACCTTAGCTTGTAGGTTGAAGGGTAACTTGTTTTGTCGTTTACTAAAAGGCGAGCAATAGAACATTTATTATTAGAAACAACGTAATTAAAGAGCAACGCCTGATTTGTGACAACGAAGTTGCATGATCAGTTTGTTTTGTTTAGCTTAAACAACAATATTTTCCATTTCTAATACTTTTTTTTCAAAACTTAAGAGAGTGAGATAAAAATAATTCGTCCAATTTGCGTCTCAAAGATCAGCTAATTAATTACAACTTATATTTCAAATTACATTTGTGTAATCGTGCATTTGAGAAGAAACTCATATTTTAATTACTTTTTCTTATTCTTTTTTTTTTTTTTCTGTTTCGTTTTATTGCAAGAAAACCCAACTATAGCCTCTCTGGCTTTCAACAAGTTTCTAGGTTGTTTTTTTTTTTCGGCTACTTTGTTGGTCAGATTTCTGACTTTTCAGGTTATGGAGTACTAATATTTGTTTATTTTTGGTGTAAGAAGCCCATATGCTTGGCCTTACCTCATTGTTTGAGTAAAAACCTAAAAGTAATTACACATTCTTGTATCAATATACTAAATTTTAGTAACAAGCAAATTAAGCAGAATTCGTAAGAGCAAGAAGAAATGCAACTAGGAGGAGAAGACAAACCATATGAAAAAAGAGTTGTGGTAATATTTCTCGAAAAGGGTCAACAAACCCGGAACAAGTAGGGCACTTTGAAATATGGACCCGGTTCTTGTTTCTGGTACTGTTGATTTCGAAAAGAGAAATGTTAAGAGTCGTACTTGCGCCCTTAATTTGTACACTGTCCAAGTTAGAGCTGCACTTATGTATTCGACTATTTATTATTATGAGCAACTAGTAATCCTATTAATAATGATTAAGAAAATTAGAATGAATTGCTTCAGAGAATAACATTTTCATTTGTTGTTCCATTGCCCTGTATTCCTAAATTTATGCCTTAAATACAACATTTGATCCCCTTAAATATTAAGAAGATAAATTTAGCATTTTAATATCATTTATATGTGTGTTGTTATTGAAATAATAGTTCTACATTAATATGATCATGCATATTGTTGAAATAATAGGTTTTTGCTAGGTCTATTGCTGAATCTAAGGATAGAGCCCTTGCCCAAGCAGCTGCTAAGATGTCTTGGTTGTGATCCTTGTTGCATGAAGTGCAGGTGCCAAAGCTATGTCTAGGAACTCTGTTTATCATGCTTAAACTAAAAATATTGAACTTGATCATCTTTTGTGTGAGATATGGTGTTAAATCACCCTCTGAAAGTTTGCTATGTTCCCTTTAGAGATCAATTAGCAGATGGTTTAACTAAGGCGGTGTCATCTTCTTGGTTTTCTTCATTTTGTGACAATCTTCATGTATATGTTCTTCCCATTAGATTAACCGAGGGTTTGAAAATAAGAAAATGAATAGAGGATCAAATGTTGGTCATTTGTATTCGACTATGTATAACAACACATTAAACAGTGGATTAGCATCAAATATAGTTAGGAACTTAGGTTGTTTGAGTTGTTAGAATAGGTACACTGACGGTTATATTATTGTGGAGTTAAATGGTACATCGTTAGATGGTTAAGAGAATTGATTCTTAAAGTTCTTGTATCTATAATACAAATTTAAATAACAGATATCAATCTCATTTTTGTTATGATGATGAGCTTATATTTCTCATGTCATTGGTTGAATTGCTACGTCTTTGGTAAATTATATTGGGACAGCATAGGTTATGTTTCTTCCAAGCCCAATAAATGAACCAACAGCATAAAACACCAAAAAGCAAAACCTTAGCTCATAGGTTGAAGGTTAACTTGTTTTATTGCCTTCATGTGGTTTAGATAATGATAAAGTTTGTCATTTACTAAAAGACGAGCAATAGAAGATTTATTATCAGAAGCAACGTGATAATATCACTATCAGAGAACAAGCTCGATTTGTGTTGATGAAGTTGTGTGATAAGTTTGTTTAGGTTTGTTCATAAACAACCATAATTTTCCATTTTCAATACTTGTTCAGAACTTAAGAGAGTGAGATAAAAATAATTCTCCCAATTTGCTTCTCAAAGATCAGCTAAATAATTACAATTTATATTTCAAATTCTGTTTTTGTAATTGTGCTTTTTTAATTACTTTTTCTTACTCTTTTTTTTTTTTTTTTGTTTTATTGCAAGAAAACCCAACTGCAGTTTGTTTGGTTTTCAACAACTGTCTAAGCTGTTATTTTTTATTTTGACGACTTTGATGGAGAGATCTCCAACTTTTCAGGATTTGGAATTCTATTTTTTGTTTTATTTCTCGTGGAAGAAACTTAGATGCCTGGCCTTACCTTATTGTTTGAGTAAAAATCTGAAAGTAATCACACATAGATTCTTATAAATACTAACTTTGAGTACGAAGCAAATCAAGCGAATTCAAAAGGAACAAGAAGAAAGGCAACTTGGAGGAGAAGATAGGGCACATGGAAATAGAGTTATGGTAATATTTCTCGAAAAGGGCTAATAAGCCTAGAGCAACTTGGGCATTTTGAAATATGGACTCAGATTGTTTTTTTGATACTTGTTGATTTTGGAAGGAGAAATGTTAGAGTTGTACTTACGCTCTTAATTTGTACATTGTCCATGTTAGAGCTGTACTTATATATTAGACAATTTATTATTATGATCCGCTAGTCACTAATCCTATGGATAATGATTAATGAAGAAGAGAAAATTAGGATATCATTAATAGTTAAACTTATTTAGAGTTTATTAGACTGTCCACAACATCAGCTTATTAAATTCACTTATTAGACTATTTCATAACGGTTATAGTTTATTAGACTATACTATATGAGTCTCATAATCATATCAATCTATTAAATATATTAATCACAATATTTCATTTATAATACATTTTTTCAAAGTATCTATTATTCACATTTAAATTAAAAAATATATAATTATTTAAATTCATATAAAAAATATATTTTTAATTAATTATTTAAAATTATATTTATTAATTTTAATTATTTACAAAAATTAAAAATTATTCATTTATTAAAAATAGGTGCTACGAAGCACCTATTTTGAAAAAAAAAAAAAAGAAAGAAAGATTTTTGACATAATGCTTAGTGCCATTAAGCTTTGGTCAGTAGGCATCTGACCAAACCAATGCTCAGTAAGCTCTAGATCAACCCCTATTGAGCGTCGTTAACGATACCCTTAGTGCGCACTAGTTTAGAGAATAACATTTTTCATTAGTTGCTCCATTGCCTTGTATTCCTGAATTTTTGTCTAAAATACAATATTTGATGACCTTAAATATTAAGATGATAAATTTGGCATTTTAAGATCATTTATATGTGTGTTCTTGTTGAAATAATAATTCTACATTAATATGATGATGCATGTTTATCACATGAGTTGTAAATTAAGATTTGATCTTGAGTAGTAGTTAAGGTTTTGAAAAAAAAATCTCACATCGTGTGACATCCCGGTTTCAAGTCCAAATTTCTTGGAACATGATCTTCGAGTCATATTTTCTCAAAACCGAGTTGCCAACTGTCTATTTCCTATTTCTCTTTCTTCTGAAAGTCTACAAAATCTATATGCAATGTAAACCAATATTAATGAATGGAATGTCCATAATTTAACCATTATCACCGGTTTTTTTTCGTGAAAAGTTTCCAAAAACATCATAGCAATGCAGCAGTGAAAGTCAGATAACATTCAATTGACAACTGTCAAATTTTGTACAAAATAAGCAAAAAGTTACATTTAAACATTTGAAAAGTTCTACATATATAACATACAAAAAGGATCACAAATCTTGTTTAAATATTTACATCAAAATAGGATACAAGAAAATGACTGTAACAACATCTAAATGAGACTCTAACATTAATCTATGTGCCTGTTAGTGAACACTTCAGTGCGTACCTAAAAAATAAAATGGGAGTGAGCTCGAAAGCCCAGTAGGTCCTTCCTACACATCATTAATATTATGCAGGCCAATATTCAAAACATTACAAGCACTTTCAAACATTAAGTGTTACAGATATTAAATTGTCTTGTTATAATCCTAATGACCAAAAGAGAATCCTCCCTCGATATTTCTTGTAATCCAAATGAGTAACTCCCAGTACACAATCCAGATGTACTATCATGATTCTCCAAGTATTGCAATCTAGCATTACCATCATGATATAACCTCTCCAGGTATTAGCGCTATCAATACCGAAGGTGAGTACTCTAGGTAATCTAGACTATACCATGGGATTACTGTCTAAGAAAGGGTAACACAATCCAGTGTTCACAATCCAGCGATTACCACTTCCAAAACTAATACAGCTATCGAGTTAAATAAATGGAAATATCCACGACGTGTCCAGACTGGTGCACATGATACACTGCATGGAGGGTTATAGTGCGCTTACGACAATCCATCGCATCGATACATGGAATTCTTAATAAACCATTAATCTTATTTGGTTCTACAATTAGTGTTATCCACACAACATCATCCATCGAATATGAGCAAAAACATGCTGAATAAAATGAAGGAATTATAAATTCAATAAAAAATGTCAAAAAGCGATTAACCGAACATTATGATCATCATTCAAATCATTCCAATCACAAACAATTAACAACCATAACATGCAAAATATCTTAAGATAATAATCATCATGTTTTGAATCTAAAATTTGCATAATATTAATGAGGAAGGAAATCCTCCCTACCTAAGGTTTATGGATTTCTCTTGCGTCCGTTCGTCACACTAATCCACTTTTAAATGTTTAATCTGTCATTTAAAAATTATGATATTATTCTCCGAATCTCCACAACCCCCTGAACTTCGATGTCACATTCCATTCACATCCATTCCAGAATAAATAGCATAATATAAAATTATCTCCAAGAGTAATAAGGTTTTAAATATCAAACCTTCAGCTAAAGCTCCTAAAAATTCTCAGTTTTTTGTTTCAAAACTCTTTTAATATTTCAACATGTTCTCAAGATTCCAAACAATGTAATTTATCCATTTAGCAATCTTTTCAGCTTCAAAAATAAAAGGAATTAGTTTATATTTAATTCCTTCACATCAATAATAATTTATTTTGTTTTATTTTAACTAATTGTAGCTCAAAATAAATAAAATGCACTATTTGTACCTTTTTCACTTCCAATTTGTGATTCAAAAACCCTCCAGATGATTTATAAAATAATGTACAATGACAATTATAAATATAATAATTACGTATCATACATGTGAACTAAGCATAAAGAAATAAGCTTCAAAGTCATAATTTATCTAATTTTTTTAAATTTTTCTTAAATAATCCTATTGTCAATCGTTCACCAAAATTTCAATTGATATCCAAAATTTATGACTTTGGTATCAATGGATGTAGATTTTCATTCTCTACATTTATATGGGTTTCAATTAAAACTTTTTTGGGGTTTAACACCATCAAAAGCCCATCCAAAGGTTATAAAACTTTAGGTATTTATTTTAAAATCTACATGGCAAACTAACACAATCTAACTGCATATTTGAGATCTACTTATCACTAAAAATGTTTTGGTATAACTTTTACTAAGTTCTACTCACTATAAAAAAAATATTCAATTTTTTGTTCGGATTTAAAACATCCCTTATAATATAAATTACACCCCTAAGATCGTAATATATGGCTTAAATAGCATATTTGTAACTAGAATTAGAGAAAATCGCTTACCTACGCATCAAATCTAGCGAAAAATGGAACGTTTCCCTTTTCCCTTTTTCTTCCTTGGTTCGTTCTTTAGGGTGAGTTTCTAAAAATGAAACATAAAAGAGAAAGAAAAGAAAGGGGCCGATTGCTATGCTAATTCACCGGCCCATTCGGTTTTTACAATAACAAATAGGATGTAACTAGCCAACTCCCATCCTATTGTATCATTTCATTCCTTCCCCTTAAAATGCCAACCGTCCCACTTTTAACTATCCACCATGCTCACCATCTATTTTTATATCTATGTTATTTATATATTAATATCCAAATACACCATTACACTCATATGTATATGTTAATACTTACATACATATTATATATGATTTTGCTACTCAACTTTAAGCCATTAAATTCTATTCATTTCATTTGTCTTTTTATTAAAATTTAACTACTACCCATAATTAATACATGATATTCATCAAATGAGGTTATTCATTAATCCATAAATAATAACCATTTAAATCATCCAAATCATATATATATAACCCATTATTTAATTTAATTACTTTCTACACATTTATTTAATTTAATTATATAAATACATATAGATATATAAATTACATTAATTAATTAATTTATTTTAGTTAATTAATAATTTAATTTAATCATTTTCTACACAGTCATTTAAAACATTATTCATTTATTTTCTTGATTATATTATATTTTAAAAATTTATTTTCGACGTGTATGCATTATAAAACGTTGGATTATTATAATCTATCCCCCTTAAAAGAAATTTCGCCCTCGAAATTTGAATGAGAGTACATACCTCAAAGAAGTGTCCCATCAAATGCCCCTAGTGAAAAGATTTGGGTATTTCTTCTGCATCTCGCTTTCTAGCTCCCAGGTCGCTTCTTCTAGTTCATAATGCTTCCACAGAACCTTGACCAAAGGGATATCCTTAGTCTTGAGACTATGCACCTTACAATCTAAAATTCTGATTGTTAGTTCTTCGTAAGTTGCATCATCTTGAAGTATGATATCTTGCCACTATAGAACATGTGAAGGATCTAGCTCGTACTTCCAAAGCATCAAAATGTGGAACATATTATGGATTGAGGAAAATCCATTGGGTAGATCCACCTCATATGCGCACTCACGGATCCGACTTAGTATCTCAAAAGGACCGATGAATCTAGGGGCTAACTTCCCCTTAGCTCCAAACCGTCTGATTCCTTTTTCTGGACTGATCTTTAGGAATACTTTGTCACCAAGTTGGAACTCTAGAGATTTCTTCTTCTATCAGCATAGTTCTTTTGCCTACTCTTAGCTGTAACCAACCTCTGTTGGATCTTCTTAATCTAGGTATTCATATCCTCAATCATTTCAAGTTTAGTGAGTGCATGATCCTCAAATTCTATCCAACAAGATGGTGATCTGTAGGGTCTACTGTAGAACGCTTCATATGGGGCCATGCCAATGCTCGCCTGATAGCTGTTATTATAAGCGAATTTAGCTAGATGTAAGTACCTGCTCCAATTGCCCTTGAAGTTAAGAGCACACACTCTCAACATATCTTCAAGTATATGAATGACCCTTTCTGATTGCCCATCTATCTACAAGTGAAAGGTTGTGTTCATGGTGATCCTGCTGCCCAATTCCTTTTGTAAGCTTTACCAAAACCAAAAAGTGAATCTGGCATCTCTATTTGATACTATAGTCTTAGGAACACCATGTAATCTAACAATCTCTTTGACATATAACTCACCCAGTTTACTCACTGAATATGTAGATCGAACAGGTAAGAAATGTGCTACTTTTGTTAATCGATCCATTATGACCCATACTGTGTCTTCCCCTTTCTGATTCCTCGGAAGACCAGTAATAAAATCCATCGTGACATGATCCCACTTCCATTCTGGTATTGGAAGTGGCTGCAATAAACCTGATGGCTTTCTATGCTCGACTTTCACCTGTTGACAAGTGAGACAGTTAGAGACATACTTAGTTATGTCTCTCCTTATTCCTCTCCATCAAAAAGTTTTCTTCAGATTTTGATATATCTTATCACCACATGGATGCATCGTGTACTTAGTCTAATGTGGTTCATCTAGTATGGTGTCTCTAATCTATCTTGTGTTTGGTACACAGAGTCTATCTCCTAATCTCAGTCTACCCTCAGAATCAATTCTAAAGTTTGCATGCTTGCCCTGTTTGACACCTTCAATTAGGTTTACTAACCATCTATCATTTTTTTGTTCATTTCTGATCTCGTGCATGATATCTGGCTAGCAAGTCATTGCACACAGATATGTTTGATCCTCATTAGTAGTTATATTCAGATCATAATTGCTAATCAGCTAATACATTTGTGTAATTTCTTCATCTCTCCTATAGGAATTTTTGTTAAGTGCATCTGCTACTACATTAGCTTTGCTCGGATGATAGTGCAACTGAAAGTCATAGACCTTTAGGAACTCTAACCATCTTCTTTGTCGAAGATTCAACTCCTTCTGAGAATATATATATTTGAGGCTCTTATGATCCGAGTATAGATGTTAGTTGCATAGCAGATTAATTGTATTATATGTATTTTATGTATAATGTGCATTAATATAATAGAAAATGTAGTGTATTTACTCATATTTAGTATAATATGCATTTAGAGCATCGTTGCATCATTTTAGCATGT
>JAJIYU010002420.1:0-30324 GCA_030144865.1 Tinospora cordifolia
CGTTTCAACCTCACTTGCGCTCCTGTGACAGTGCGTGAGGCTGGGGAGAGAACGAGAGAAGCTGAAAAGCCTGGTGCAAAGGTACCTTAATTTCTTCTTACGATCTCATTTTCCTTGGACTAGGGACTAGGGTTTCTAGGTTTTGATCTACGCGAAAAAACTTACAAAATGACGATGATTTTACTGTACAAACTTCGTTTCTCGTTTCACGAGCTTCGAGGAACTGAAATTCTCTCTCGCATTGGAGATGTTTGTCAATGTAGAGCATTGTTTTATTTTTGAAACCCTAGATAAGGTTAGTTCTTGATACTCGCACGTGGAATGGTGCTGATCTAGATTTTTGCCTATGAACGCCTGTGGTAGTATGGTAGTGCGATTATCGGGTGTTCTAGAGGCATGTGCCGGTTCTGGGTTTCTTAGATTTATCTTGGCTGTTTGGTGGTAGTAATTGTTGTCCCCTGTTTTCTGGTATTGTTTGTTGGATTTTGGTTTTTGAAGAAGCTTGGTTCTATTTATCAGGTTCTTTGGGTGTTGTCTTCTCTTGAGAACCCTTTTTGTTCTGATTGAGCATGGGCGAACAGGCTTCTGCTTCCTCTACTGGTCCGCGCTATGCACCACCAGACCCAACACTTCCCAAGCCATGGAGAGGTCTAGTTGATGGAAAAACTGGTTATCTTTACTTTTGGAATCCAGAGACCAATGTTACCCAATATGAGAAGCCCACTGCATCATCTGCGCCGCCTGCTTTAGAAAAGCCTGCTGCTACAGTCCAGTTGAGCTCTTCAATTGAAGTTAATCAATCATCTCATGGTCATCAACAATGTGGTGGTATTGATAACAAAGTCGAGTCCAACGAAGGTGTCTGTATAGAGCGGAATCATCAGGTTATCAATATGCTCTTGTTCACAGATTTTTCCTCCAAGTTGTGTGTGCTTTAATTTGGTTCACCTTGTGGGAGTTGCTTTAGTTGTAGGCACGTGAGCTTTATTACTGAATCCAAAATACTTGAAAAGACTAATTTTCAAGACTATGTTTATAAAAAATTTAATATTTTTGTTGGTATATTTAATGCCATGATTTCAAGGAGTGAAAATCTTAGGTATTTAGCACCTGTTATTCATCAAGGAGCCATAGGTGAGATGGCAAATTAAAGTAAGATGGATTAAATGGAGGACTGTCTGGAGTAGCATATGGTTATTATTATTATTTTTTAAATAAAATTGCGATTAGGTTAGCCATGCTCTCCTGAAAATTATGTTGGGCAATAGAGAAACAACATGTGAACAAAGTGTAATTTAAACTACAAATATTAAGATAAATATGTGATAAAAGATTATATGAATTGAAATGAACATTTTTGAGAAATGATACTAATACTAATTGGATTACAAATGAGAGAAAGCCAATCAAGGTAGTTTCGACACGTACAACAAGGACCTTTAATGAGGAAGATAAATCCATTAACAATCCATGCTATAATAGAGGTAGAGGAGGACCTAATATAACATGGACAAAGATAATTAAGAGCACATGTTATTACTTGTAATTTAAATATTGATTCAGCCTTAGTAGTGTGTATAGTGTATTCAATGTTATTCAACGTGCAAGGCAATGTGCATGCTTGAGTTAAAAGTGAGGCACATAATTCTTTAAAAACTTAATTCTAAGAAATTTTTTATACAAGTTTTATAACAATATGTTATTTTTGGCGTAAAATAGAGATATAAGTTTCCTTTAATGTTTTATATTCTAGATTTGTATATTATGTATATTTATTCAAAGAAGAGATAAGAATATATGTACTATAATGATGTTTTTTCTGATTTTTTTTTTTGAATGAATGAGGGAAAAAGTGAGGCGCACACTTGAAGCATAGTTAAGGCACATGCCCCGAGTTAGAACACCTTGTATGTCAAGTATTGACATGCAATAGGTGCGCCTTGTCTCATGTTGCGCCTAGGGCATACAACTTGATAACACTGAGTGCAGTTAGGAAGTTAATTTATGTGGTCAAACCCATGTAATTAGAATAAGGTTTTATTTGCATTGAATTTTGCAATCCAACAACTAATATGAAATTTTTATCTAGTCCACTTTTTTCAAGCATGCGAGATAAGAGCAAAGATGTTTTTTTAGGTTAAAATTAAGAATTTGGCATTGGATATTAGAGATAAATTATTAAATTCTAAACTTCTGATTTCTATTATGCCTTTTTTATTATGGGGGACTCATTTTGCTCCATTTCGTCTTATTCCTTCGAAAAGAAAATATTAATATATATGGTGTCATATTAGAAATGATGTCCAATGACAAAGTGATTAGAATGAAAGTTCACTATGACTTTATGAAATCAATTGTAACAATCTATTCAATTTTGTATTTTTTTTTCTGTCTGGAATGCATGTGAGATAGGGGTCCAATGCTTCAACGCTGCGATTATTCACGAAAGCACCCGGATCAAATGTAGGAGGTGTTTCATCTGTGGACTCCTATTGCCGTCAACATGAAATAACTGTTATGGTAAGTAAGCACTTTCTCCATTATGTGAAGTTTTTTGCTCTTAATTCATTATGTCTAACTGCTTACAAATTCAATTCTATGCAGTACATTTTAAAGTTGTTTTCCTAATCGATTTGTTGAGAATTCTTGTGTCTTGGTAGGGCCTAAATTGATTAAAATAACAATAAAAGTCAAAATTTCTTTTTTCTTTTTGCAACATCCCATAAGTTTAGTAGAGCTGTTTCTGAATATACAGTAAGAAAGAAATAGATGCATGTATTGCTTAGTGCTGCTTATAATATAATAATAATGTTAATCACTGAGTTTCTTTGTTGATTGTGACTCTAGATAACTAGATTTCAGAACACATGAATGGTAAGAAATATGATATCTTTAAAGGACTAGGAAAGGATTTCAAAGATCACAATTACTGAAGTCCCTGTGCCATATATGTCCTAAGATACTTTATGAATGCCTCCACTTCAAGAAGCTATTGGTGAGGTGGGAGGAAATCATGTTACTTTTATGAGAAGTGAATAGTGCACATAGTTTACATAGTGGGAATGTCAACATCTCTTTTTTACTTGCTTCAAGTTTTATGAATGAGGATAATTTTTAAATTTTTGGTTATTGAAGTGGCAATGAAATGTTTTTGGTTTTATTCAAGCTTGCTGGCACAAATTATGTATATAATATGTACATGTCATGTTCATATAAAGTCTTACACACAAAGATTTGGAAATATGTAGTATTCTATTGGATGACTCTTACTTGGCATCTTTCTACATGTTAAAATTCTGGTCCGACTTTTAAAAAGGGAAGCACACTCATCATGAATGTATAGCTTTAAATGTGGGCGCATTTTTGTCCTTTGTTTGGTTCTAACTCTACTAGTCTCATACTCTACTCAAAGTTTTAATATTGATTATGTCCAACATATATGCTTAGTCAAATGCATCTTCAAGTGATTAAGTAGTCAATGCATTTTTTCAACAATTAATTTGTGATGGTGTACTTGTTTAAGAGTGTATAGCTTTAGATGCTGATGCACTTTCGTCCTTTTTTTGGTTCCATCTCTACTAGTCCCATACTGTCCTCTAAGTTTAAATAGTGATTGTGTCTGACATTTCTGCTTCATCAATGCTTTTTCAAGTGATTAAATTGTTGATGCATTTTTCAAAAATTAATTTGTGATGGTGTACTTGGTTTAAGAGTGTTGCTTTTCGAATAAATCGTTATTTAGTCTTAGTTTTCTTGCTTATCTATTTATTTTACCATGTCATCAGGGAGACAACACACCTCCACCACTTATATCATTTGAATCTACTGATTTTCCTTCAGAGATTCTTAGAGAGGTATTGGTCATCTTGAAATGCTTCTATATTCCTTCTCATTCATTTCTTTATGTTATTTGGATCTGGAATCAGCCCTGTGGTTTAAAAGAATGAAACAAAAATGATACTGTTCTAACTATAACTAATTCAGCACTCCATTGTCTTTATCCTAGTTTTAATGAAATAAGGATATCTGTTGTTTCCTATTCATTTTATTTTGACATCTTTGTTTACTTTTCATAAAACGAAGACCTCGCTTCACCATTTACTATTGATATCTTTGCATTGAATCTAGAATCACCAGTTTGTGATATTTTTTTTTCCTAGGAAGTATATTTACTTCCAACTCAAAACAGGTCTCTCTCTCTCTCTCTTTTTCTGGGCCCTACCCATTATTTTTCAAGTAAGATCCATTCTCAACATATCTAGTAACGTGTGCGTAATGGCAAATACCTGTAAACCACCCTCCAGGTTAATTCTGTTCAAACAGTCGGGAAAAGTTTCATGTGTGTTTGCTTTACTCTTTAAATTAACAATATGTTTCGAATTTTTTATTCCCACTGAAAGTCTTCTTCGTGGTGCTTCAGAATCTTCAAGTTTTCTTTCTGTACTTTTTGTCTCAGGTGCGATGTTTGCTCCTGGAGGAGCTAATGTCGTACACTGTGCCACCCTCTTTCGTGTGTTTGCAAATAATTGGAGCATCTTTATTTGTTGGACCAAATTTTTTGAGGATTATGATTGGAATCACTAAGTTTGTGACCAGGGCTGCTGCTAGTGTTGGTTCACTTTGCCAGTCTGAACAGAAGGCATCTGTCTCCCCTGCATCAGCTTGCTCGGCAAGTTACAGCCATTTAGGCATGGGGTTGATAAATGCTGCTGTGTTAGCTAGCTATTCCTATGGTTTGATCCGAACATGATAGCACTAGAAAGATAAAATTTGAGCCAGTGCCCCTTCTTATGGGGGTTGCTGGTTTGCTTTTCCAGGTGCGCCAGGCTGGGTTCACAGCTCCAACGCCAATTCAGGCCCAGTCCTGGCCAATTGCTCTGCAGAATCGTGACATTGTGGCTGTTGCAAAGACAGGCTCAGGGAAAACCTTGGGTTACTTAATTCCTGGGTTTATCCACCTCAAGCGCTGCCGCAATAATTCTAAAATGGGCCCAACGGTGTTAGTGCTTTCACCAACTAGAGAACTGGCAACACAGATACAGGATGAGGCTGTGAAGTTTGGTAGATCATCTCGAATCTCATGCACGGTTTGTCCACTGCTATTTCTCATACATTTCATATTGATGTTTTGTAACGGTGTGAAAATATTGCAATTCTCCTCACTTTTGGCCAATCCAATGTCTTTGTTGATTTTACATTGTATGATTATTGACAGTTCCATTGTGTTTTCCTTCAAAGGAAGAAGAAAAAACTGTTATAGCTTCATTTTTCTCGGTAAGGTGTGTATGATAAAATTAGTGAAGAACATGATCTCTACACCTAGGCTTCTTTACATACTTGGGGCAACTATGGCATTTGAACAAGTTATAATATGTGTAACAAGGATGCAACATTCTGGTCTCTGTGGGATACAAGGAGTGTGACAGACCTTAAGTGCTTCTACAACCTAAATTGGTCTTCTTAATTCAATCTCCAAAGATGTATTACAAATATTATAGATAACTTAGTTGTATTCTTCACACAAAATATGGACCTAAGAGTTGGATGCTGGGACAAGATCTACATTGTTGATTTTAAGTCAAGTGGTTGCAATAAGTGCAAGTTATTGTTTGAAGATTTTATTAAACTGCAGATGAGTTTTAAAAGATATTTGTTTCTAAATAATTGGCTTTGGTCTCTGAAGGTGGCTAGTTTCCTTTGACATAGACTAGGGATTAAATGATGGAAAATGTTCTAACAAACATCAGAAAATAAGTAAATATATAAATCGATTAAATAATTGTTCGCTACAGCAAATCACTGTTGTTGGCATTTGTTTTTCCCTTCTATTGGCAACTTAAATGACCCTGAGGAATGGTTGAGATTCTGTGATTGATGTTGCTCAATGTGTGCTGGGCTGCTGATAGCATCGGTGTTTTATGGTTGAAGTGTTTGTATGGAGGAGCCCAAAAGGGGCCCCAGCTAAAAGAACTAGAGCGGGGCGCAGACATTGTGGTTGCAACACCTGGACGGCTGAATGATATCCTAGAGATGAAAAGAATCAGCCTTCATCAAGTCTCATACCTTGTTCTTGATGAAGCAGATCGCATGCTGGACATGGGATTTGAACCACAGATTCGGAAGATTGTGAAGGAGATACCATCAAGCCGTCAGACTCTTATGTACACTGCAACATGGCCTAAGGAAGTTCGCAAGATTGCAGCTGATTTGCTTGTTAATCCTGTTCAAGTTAACATTGGTAACATTAATGAGCTTGTTGCCAACAAGTCCATTACACAGGTACTGAAATGAATTTTCTTTTGCTGTTGTCATGCTGATTTGAATTAAGCGTAAAAGAATTGGGCATGGTATTATCTGGTGGTTTCTTTTCTTACTTCGTGTATGCGAACGAATGTTTGCTCTTTTACAGTATGTTGAAGTAGTCTCATACATGGAAAAGAACAAACGACTGGAGCAGATATTGCGGTCTCAAGAGCCAGGCTCCAAAGTTATAGTATTTTGCTCAACTAAAAAAATGTGCGATCGGCTTGCTGGTAACATGGCTCGGCAATTTGGAGCTGCTGCTATTCATGGAGATAAGTCACAAAGTGAGAGGGAGCATGTGTTAAACCAGTTCCGCACTGGGAAGTCTCCTGTTCTGATTGCCACAGACGTTGCAGCTCGAGGACTGGACATTAAAGACATAAGGTTAACTTTCCCAAGTCTCTCCTTTCCCCACTCTCAAAAGAACTTGATCCTTGATCTGAAAGATAAAAATGTGGTATCTCCATTTAATCTTGAAGTTTGTGTGGTGGTCTCAAGTTAATCTAAACCCTTTGTCTAATACTTCTTTTTTTTTTTTTTTTTTGTTCTGAGACCATGGTATCCTTCTCTCACCATCCAACTAGTCCACAAGGGGCTCCCATTAGACCAGGATTCAGGAGCCTTAGGGCATAAGGTGGGCCACCACCCACCACAAGGAAATTAGAGCATGATGGAGGAGGGTTGAGAATTGAATGCGTGACCTCCTTTGTCACTCCTTTTGCGTAATTCATGAGCCTTAGGGCATAAGGTGGACCACCCACCATAAGGAAATTAGAGAAGCATGAGGGAGGAGGGTTGGGAGTTGAATGCGTGACCTCTCTGGTCACACTCCTTTTTGTGTAATTCTATTTTTGATCCATGTCTTCTTTTGATTCAGTATCTTTAAAAATCTAACATAACTATAGAAATTATTCTAATTTTCTTAGACTTGTCAATACGCATGTTTAATTGCACACTTTTGACATTTTGAGCTATTTTTTGAGTAAAAAACCTATTAGATCTACCTCATATATTTTGAGTAAACTTGTCTCTTGTTCAATTTCTGATTTTCAGTTTTTCGTTTGCTTTCTAATAGCAACAATTTTTTTTTTTTTTAACAAGGAAAAGAACCAAAAAGAACACAACATTCTAACTGAATGCAATAGACATGCTTGTTAGAAATGCTATCGCTGGTAACTTCAACTTTGGAAAGCTTAACAATATTATTTCTTTTGTTCATCTAGTATTCACTTTAAGCCAAAACATTTCAGAGGCATTATTATACTGATATGAACCATTCTAAATGCTGATATTAGTTACTGTGTAATGAATGCGTTGTGATGTGTAACACACAGTTTTTGTTTTAAGATATCTTGTGGTAATTATGACCTAATTTAGTAACATTACAGGGTTGTTATCAACTATGACTTCCCTACGGGAATAGAAGATTATGTTCACAGAATTGGGAGGACTGGTCGAGCAGGGGCTACTGGAGTGGCTTATTCTTTCTTCTCCGACCAGGATGCAAAGCATGCAACTGATCTCATCAAGGTATTAGAAGGGGCAAACCAACGAGTTCCTGTAGAGATTCGTGCAATTGCATCTCGAGGTGGGGGAATGGGCAATACTCATCGCAGATGGAGTTCTTCTGGCTTGGGATATAGTGATGGACAACGGCAACCTAGGTGGAGTGAATCTGCTTCTAGTGAGAGTAGCAGTCAGGGTTTTCACATGTCTTCATACAAATCAAGAGGAGACGTTGGAGGAGGCAGTGGGTATGATTCTGAACTCTAGAACTACCCCCTACTATTATTATTTCCATTGGTGTCTTGTTCTTATTTATGTGAATGAAGATGCATGTTTGAGTATCTGCAACTGAGATTTACACAACTGGAGCAGGTATAGTCGAAGTTACCACGAAGGGCAAAATGAGGACTCCCATGATAGTTATAATGCTGGTGGTCATTCATGGAGTAGTCAATTCAGTACTGGTGGAATTAGGGGCCCAAACAGGGGGGATGGAGGAAGCAACCACCAAAGCAGGAGTAGGAGCAGGAGTCGCAGTCGGAGCCCAAAGGAAGATGAAAAGAGATCTTGGCACTCATCCCAACTCAGGGAGAGATCTTATTGTGGTGGTGATGGATTTGCTTAGCCATTGCCTCCCCACGATAAAGAAAATGAATGAACAATCCCTCAATCTATGAATGGCATGTTTCCAGAAACGGCAGGAGGAACCTAACTCATTTTGACGAGGTACATGAATGGGCTTTTCATTTTTTGACATGTACCAAGCATGTATATCATTTTCCTTGAGCTTGGTCTGTTTTGGGTTAATTTTGGAAGGTATCATGGCAAATAGTTGGGCTTGTGTTGTAGTTATTCGACAACTGAGGTAGATGCCCATTAAAGGAATATGATGTATAGAGAGATACTGGCACAAGCACCCAATAGGTCCTTGCTACTTAGATTTGCACTATACATTAGACAGTACGCTACCTCAATATCTTTTGCACTTTGGTGCCAATCATCTGGACACTGTAATAGACATTTTGTGAATGTGAATTATCAGTTCTGTTTGAGAAAACTGGATCAATTATTTTTGGTGTTGCTCCTCAACCTTGTTAGAGATGGCCATTTTTTTGGGCAGAGAAAAGCTTTGGGTCCTATTTATTTTCCAAGATGTGTTTCATCTTAAAGTTGCACCTTTAATGTTTTAATTAATTAAATCTTACTTAATTTTCCCTTAATGATGACTGCTCTACAATGACCTGCCCATGTATTGTAACTGACTAACATTGGAGAGCATTGATTTAAATCATTATTTAATGGGAATAAATGATATATTAGTGGGTGTTTATGTCTTCTTTTTTTCTCTCTCTCTCCTTTAATGTCACTGTAATACAGATATTAACAACATTCCTGACAGAGACTTGAAAAGCCTTTGAAAATCATTTATAACATGTTTAAAATATTTTCTCTTTCAGTTACAGTAACTTTTTTACGTTGTCTATCTTGTATGTTACAGTGGTCTGGCTCTGCCAGACCAATAGCAATTCCCGTGCTCCAACTTGTTGAGCTGTTAACTTGCATCTTGCATACTTTCGTATTGCCACGTGGTTTCACTATCTTGCATTAAGCCCAGTGAGAGTACTCAAATAAATCAACCGAAAAATTCGTTTATTTTCTGTGTATTAATGCATAAATTTAAAGAACCCAAAAAAAAAAATGAAAATCTTCAATGCAAAACTTAACGCCAGGTTTAATTGGAAAATAAAGCATAATATATAAAGTATTTATTGATAAATCTTAATGGAAGACCAAAGAAATTAAATTCTCCAACATCCCTTAAATTTTCTCCTAATTACATTCTAATTTATAATCTTTTAATATGATATATAAAAACAATATTAATTTAATATGTATATGAGAAAAATAAAATAAAAAAACAAATGAGAAAGGAAGTAGAATAAAAACAAGTAAGAAGGCGTGAAGTGATAGAGTGAGGAGAGAAGGGCGTCAACCAAGTGTCATGTCATTGACCGAAGAGAAGCTAAAAATGGCAAAAGGAATGACATTTCAATGATTGCTTCGTTTGACAATGCTCTTAGAAGTGAAGGTTAACGGTCACAGTAAAGAAGAGTTGCTAACCGTCTGATCAAAAATATAATCAACGGCCACAATTTTGCAGGCCCATCGAACCCCCTCTTGTCTCAGTAATAAGTACCATATGACCCATCTTCTCTCTCTTTTAATTCCTTTCTCTGTTTCAATTCTCACTCAGCCTTCTCTTCTTTGCTTCTCTTTTTATCATCTCTTGCATGCATGGAGTTTATTACTAACTACAGTGACGATTTTGCTTTCTTTCCGGCGATTCTGCCGGAGAATTGCCTGAAATCAGAGCTTGGAGAATACGGGTTCTCATCAAATGATCATCAGTATAACTTTCTTAATCTTCATCAAGATTATATTCATCATAATCATCATGGTCAGTTTTCATTTGATGGTTGTAAATTTGGGATATGTTCTTCTTCTTCTTCTTCAAGTAGTTTTGATCCCTTTAATGGTTCAACCAGTTCTTATAATACCTTTGATGTCTTCGAGTCCAAGCCTGTTATAGAAGGCAATAGTAGTAGTAATACTAATGTTGTTGGTAATGAGACAATGATCATGGATAAATACCAGTCTATACCATTTGGGTCTGGACAAGGAATTAGAGAGCAGGATCATCATCACAACCATTTGGTTGTAAATCATCATCTTCATCAGCAACAGCAAGACTATTTCTCATCAGCTGCGGCTGCGGTGGCTAACTTTGGAATATTGGGAGAGGAGTTTGTATGCATGGCTGCCGACAACCAATGTCTAAACCATGAGAAAAGCTGCATGCAGATGAAAGGGACTAGTACTGGCAGAGCTAATAAGAAATCTCATACTGTTAAAGGCCAATGGACTCTTGAAGAGGATAGGTTGGTGAGAAAGGGGAAAAAGAAAATTCCCAAGTTCTTTATTTTATTTTCCTTTTTCTGTTTGATGCTTTTCTTATTTAAAATTTTTCTTCTTTCTTTCTGTTTTTTGTTTGGTAATAACTTTGTAGTTTTCTATGTTTGGATTTTCCTCTAAAAGATGTACTGATAATTTAAGTTTCCTTTTGGCAGATTATTGATTCATTTGGTTGAGCAGTTTGGTCTGAGAAAATGGTCTCAAATTGCTCAGTTATTGAAAGGCAGAGTTGGCAAGCAATGTAGAGAGAGATGGCATAATCATCTTCGTCCCAACATCAAGGTCTTCCTCGTTCTTTATTTTCTCACCTAGATTTGGACACCATCTCTTCCCAAAAGCAACAAAAAAAGAAAAAAAATGAAAGAAAGAAAGGAAAAAAGATTTCATTGATTAAGCATATCCAAATAATACATGCATAGCTATTAAGTACACAACACATAACCTTGCATTAATCAGATGATTTACAATTAAATCGATATGAAAACGAAAGAGATGGATTTCCTATAATTAGCTACATTTGCACTCTTCTATATGTGAACAAGGGTATTTTTTTTCTTGGATGCCCTCTGATGCTACGCGCTTATTAGTTGTCAGGAATTTAGACAATGTATAAGATAAGCATTGTTTCCATCGAAAGCATGTTATTATCGACGCGTGGCATCGAAGGCGTGTACTTGGTGACATGCATATTGTCATCAGTTAGACAAATGCATATGGAACCAGATGCCTATACACAATTTAATTATGTACGTAAATGAGTAGTATTCCATTTTCTTTACCAGTTTCTATCATTCTGATCTGCAGAAAGATATATGGACTGAAGAGGAAGATAAGGCTCTAATTCAGGCTCACATAGAAATAGGGAACAGATGGGCAGAGATAGCAAAAAGGTTGCCAGGAAGGACAGAAAACTCAATAAAAAACCATTGGAATGCCACCAAAAGGCGGCAATTTGCAAGGCGTAGATGTCGAAGTTCTAAGCATCCCAATAACTCAAGCTCCATTCTTCAAAACTACATCAAGAGCTTGACATTTAATTCATCATCATCATCATCCTCAGGTGGTGCTGGTGGTGGAGGTTCCATGGTCACTGCACAAACTACTCATATGGAGATTTCTGATCAATTCGATCCGAGTGATTTGTTGGTTCCTAATTACAATGCTCTTAATCCTGAAGAAGTAGCTATCAATGGCGCGATGCCCAGTGGTCCATTTAACGGTGATCGAGCTGATATGGAGATGCCATGTAATTACATGATGCAGTGTGAAGTGAAGAAGGAGATGGATTTGGTGGAGATGATCTCTCAGATTAATATCTAAATAGACCCTCCTTTTTTTTTCCTTTCTCAATCAATCAATGATAGTTCCATATATAGAAGAAAATTAAGATGGACATCAATTAAGGCCTGTGACTTGAGAAACTGAGAATTGAGGGTGGTACTGATTCAGAGAAAGAAAAGGAAAAAAAAGTGTTAATATTGTTATTTAGGATTATATGTTGTGACAGGTGTTTTTCAACTTTATCTGTAGGAATCTGGAGTTTGGACTATTTGCATGAGTTGGTTATGCTTTCTTGTATTAGTTTCTTGGATATAATCATTTGGCGTTCGGTGTCTTTCGCATGAGCTTTGTTTTGTGCTCTCCAATTTGCTCTTGAATCCGAGATTTCGTCCAATAGTCTGTTCTATACGCGAGTCCTTCCTACAGCAAATCTGTACATGTATATATAGTGATTGATATCATGCTTATACGTATACATACATACATATACATACATACATACATACATATATATATATAATACCATAGTTTTATATTTGATATTTGCTGTATTATTTACTCAAGCTCCGACCTATCAATATGATAAATTATTTTAGTTAATTATATAACATAAAATATTGCCTTTTGGAGACTTATAGAATCATTTCCATGCATAATATATAGACTTGTTTTTTTTATAAATATTAAGTTTTTTTTCTAAGGGTGGTAATTTATATCATTGTATCATAAACGGATTATGTCGTAAATCGATTGTATTACATATATTAAAAATGTCTTGTTTTATAAATGGATCATGTTGTAGTCGTGTATCTATATATTACTTATTTAACTTTTAGAGTAATTTTTTATTAAAAAAATATATAATAAATTAAATTTTAAAAAATAATAAAAATTACACTATCAACAAATTAATAAATATATAAAATTTTAAATTTATTTATTTATAATTTGTCTCTTAATTTATGCATAATCGTATTAAACGTATTATTTTTTATTTATCAAGTTAACTGATTTACATTTAGTCATGTCTTATCGTGTCTTGACTCATTTTGACTCAGATTCGTTAATTTTGTGTCGTATTCGTATTAGGTCATTGTGTCATAGCACAAATTGTTATCTCTATCTCTCTCTGTACATCTATTTCATGCAATGAACCATTAGTAATTCTTCGCTTGGGCTGGTTATTTAATGAATTTGTAACTTCTAATTACTGAGGATTATCGCTAGTAAATCCATAACGAATTTTATTTAAAGAAATCAATGTCTTCAACTACCATTTTCTTCCTCTATTTTTTAACAAAAATAGTTTACTTGACGTCAAAAATCTCACTGCATCTTTACAGATAAACTTCCCCCAATTATTCCATCCGTTTGCATTTTGATCACTTCATCTTATTTAATGGTGACGATCTTATTCTGAATTTATTTAATAATTAAAAAAATATTGTTATTGTATGGATAAATATAGCATTGCCCAAAAAATATAACAACGACCGGCTTCATGGATTAAAGCTATTTTTCCTTAGATTGAGAACTGTTTTGTTGCTACGCTAGAAACAATAATAAGCAAGGGAGGGGAAAATCCATTAAAGATCTCCGTTGGGTTGAGGTTGACTTGTTCAGGCCTAAATGGCACAATTCAATCTCTCGTGACAAGTGACAACCCCTAGCTGCTTAAAGTAACTGGTGCAAGTGTCTCTCTGTCCCACAAGAGAGACACCCACAAGAGGACAGGGATCGAAATCCATCTCCTCCTCTTTGTAACTCTTGTTGACAAAAAAAACAAAAAAAAAAAAAAAAAAAAAACTCTTGTGGTAGCCTCAATTATAGAAGAAGAAGATATTTGTTATGGATAGGACGACACAGTAGCAGTATCAATCATATCAAAGAAAAAGCCAAATATATTTATGTATATCCTAATCGCATCTCCAAACTTTATTTATTTATTTACTTATTTATTTTTATTTCATTCCATTTTAAGGTTACTTCAACACCCTCTAACCTATTTATTCCATATTTTTACTCAAAACAAATATTCTAATTTTCATATCTAATGTTAATTTTATAATATTAAAATGTTAAATATATATAAAATATAAGAAAAATATCAAATTAAAAAAAATAAATAATTACATTAGAACATCTTTATTTAAAAAATAAAGAACAAAAATAAGTATAAAATAGTAAAACTAAAGAATATAAAATAATATAAAAATTAAATAAAATAACTAAAAAAGGTTAAATAATTAAATTTGTAACTAAAACAACTATAAATTTTAATTAAAAATTTTTAATGAAAATAAAAAAAAACTCTTAACAGCAAAAAAAAAACTGAAAAAAATAAATTAAAAAACTAGCGCTAAGATGACACTAACGATGACGCGATTTTAACACTAGGTTAGAAATGACCTAAACTTAATTTTAGCACTGGGTTGGAGACGACCTAAACCTAATTTTTGTTTGGACTTCATTTGTGCAAACAATACATCAGAAATAAAATTGTATGGGAGCTGACACCATTGCACATGGACCTAAAAATATAATAATAATAATAAAATAAAATCAATAAGCAATATGCCAGACTTTATGGATATTCAAAGTAAACAATTATGGTGATTAAGAGCCAATTCAAAAATGGAGATAGAAACTAACCACTATTAAGCATACAAACCAAATTACACAGATATGTAACCAATACCCAGTGCCAACACTATTTCCAGCAACTTTACCCTATCAACAACATGATTGAATAATACAACAAAAGGACTAGAACACAAAACCTCTCATCAAATTGTTTTCATGAACTCTCATCTACAACAACAACAAAAGGACTAAGAATACAAAACCTCTCATCAAATTGTTTTCATGAACTCTAATACCATGTTGGATTCGACAACCACTAGATCCAAAACTGTAATTGCTAGGTTAAAGGCCAAAAAATTTAGCAAGATATTGCTAACAATTGAATGCAGAGGAATCCAGTGCCTGGCCCAAAATTAAGTTGTTCTCTCAGACCAGAAGATGGTTTCCATTCCTTGAAGAAGTTGCAAACAATTCATCCTCTAGCGAGAATACTGTCATGACATCTTTGACTTTGTTTTTATCTGCTTTGCCCTTGAATACAGGAAAACCCCCGCTAAAGCCACACCAGTACCTGTGATTTAATCCATAGAAAAAGTTACCATTGTCAGTTAACCCCAGGGTAATGAAAGGGATACAAGATAACTAATCACTAGTTTGATTTGGGAGAAAAATGACTTAGTCACAAGATTTACCAAGAGCATTGATGAGTGAGACAGGTGTTTTAAAGAAAAGAACTGATGCTACAATGACAACCACCCGCTTCACAGAATTGCTGACAGAGTGGGTGACAGGCGATACCCTCTCTAATATCATATATGAAAGCTGTCACAGGTCCAAAAAGAGGATCAGCATTTTCCTTGAAAAATAAAATTACAGGCATATACAACGGCTCACCACATATTTACATATTTCAATGGGAGGTAAACCAATATGTGGGAATTGAATTATTAATTCACTATGGTGAAAATTCTAAAAAAAAGCTTTGGGCCTCAAGGCATTAAATAATAAATAAATAAATAAGGAAGAAACTATGTTTTTTATTTTTTATTAAAGAAAAGCATCAATCAAAAATCAACCAAACAATCATTGGTTTTCTTACATTTTCCGAAAGCCACCCTAGAGATCCCAAACGACACAGTACATCACTTGGGATAAAGAATTATTGCGCATTGATACAAGGACTGGAAATTTCAATTTAAAAGATAAAAAATTTTAAATTTACGGTGCACATAGAATGATAGATATTTATTGTTTGTGCTTTAAGTAACACAACTCACCTGCTGATAAGCATGGAAACAGATCCCAGCCAAGAGAAACATTGTACTTAGATCCTTAATATTCAAGCCCTAAAATTGAAGAAATAAAGTAAACCATGAATCTGTTACATGTCAGGTATTTTATAAATAATGAACTAAAGTTTCTAAACAACAAGGATAAGCTGTGGGAGAAAATTTAAACTGGCACTTAATAAATGAATACTTACAACAGACTGGATGTATGACGGAGTAAACTTGATGCCTTCCATGAAAAGTGTGACAGGGACATTTAATATGAATGACATAATTGTCATAATGGAGAAGAGTGTTACATTGTCCAAAGATTCCTGTAAAAATACATGTAGTTAAAAAGGCTTGTTCCTTAAAAGTCACCCTCAAATAAAAAAGGTGAAAAAATAATGTAGTTAAAAAAATAGAAAAACATAGTGACCAATCGGCTTCAACTCGTTGGCACTAATTGATTTTTTCCAACAAAAAAAACTTGAATAAGAATTTCAAATCACAGAAACAAAATCACATTGATTTTTTTTTTCTTTTTTTACTAAAAAAAGGTTACCTCTTTCTTAACCATGATTTTCTTGCTAAATACATTGCGAGATTGGTTAGCAAGATTAGATGACATTGCACTCCAAAAGCCAATCCTGTTGTAATACAACAGAGGTTACATAAGGATTTACAATTTTTTGCAATCCACCTAATTTTTGACCAATTATAAAATCATCAAAAGAACATGAACCAAGATGTTTCATAGAAGATTCCAAAGGAGCAGCCCTCACTTCTCTAATACGTTATACAACAATAACAAAACTAGAGAACAAGAAGTTTACCAGTTGAAAGAGGCTTCGGTTAGGGAGGCCAATGCCACTCCGCCAACAATTGGTAGTAGGGATAACACAACCGACAGTGTTGGCATCTGTTTTATAAGAATCAAAACATGAAGTGTCAAATGCATATAAATGATTAAAAGGTAAGGAACTCTTATATTGTCATTCGCAATAATTTTATTTTATTTTATTTGTTTAGGCATAGCTTTTCATGCCAAAGCCACAAATGATTAACATTTATAAAGCAAACTGCATCTTCTCAAGATTGTTAAGAATTGAAAATGATTACTAATTATTATCACTTATCAAGCTCCAATGAGTAGCGGATGCATACCCTTCTTGCATAATCAGCAGAAATACAAGAAGTAACTCATAAATTTAAAGACCTAAAAAAGCCAATATATTATTGCACATTGAAGTACCACAGGAATTATTTTTTTTTCTCCAGTTAATGCATGTATACAAGCAACAAAAGACAAGGAATAGAATTTTAAGAACCTTACTTCTCCAACAAATAAGGCTGAGAGCACTACAGTGAAAAAGGGTTCCATAGCTTTGATTGTATGCGTAAAGGAAACAGAAACTTTCCCAAGACTGATGTTCGTGGCAAGGTTGCCCAATGTGTGCAATATAGCCAATGGAAGAATCGACAAAAGCTGTAATAAGGATATTAAAATGCAATACGTAAGACTCATAAAACAGAAAAGAAAGAAGTCCATAACCAATAGCATTCATCTCAAAGCACCAAAATTCAAACAAAAAAGCAGCGATTCACTCACCTGAGAAGTGGTTATCTTGGGCCTCTTGTAGAGATTAAATGCCCACATTAATAAAACAACGGCTGTTGCAACAGCAAACTGTACCGCTGAGACTGTTATTGGGAACGGATATACCTTCAATACCTTTTAATTCAACAGCAGATGGAACAGAGTTAAGCAATTTGAAGCAAAGATCACGTTTCTTGAACAGTTCAAGATTTAACGCGTCGACACATATCAGAAATCACCTAATTACACCGATTTCGCACCCAAACCACACTATACGTATTTAAAAATAAATAAATAAATAATTTTAAATTTTTTTACGATAAAAGAAAGAAAGAGAAATCATTGTACATTTATAGGTAAAGCCACAGAAAAAAGTAATGATAATTGTTTACTTTTATCTTTATCAAGGAACACATAAAGAATATTCTTAATTTCAAGAAAATGACGAGTTATATGTGCGTGCATGTATAAGTGCGTGTTAAATAGTTGATCGGCTTTAAAACAGAGAGCAAAAGAAAGTAAATAAAGAAACCTGCTTATTAAAGATGTTGAAGTAGATGTTGAAGAGATACCAAAGACCTAAAAGAAGTCCAAGCTCCACAATCCTTGCCAAATTACTAGAAGTTTTCGGCAACTTGCCGGCTCTATCAGGTACCGACGCCGCTTTAACGCTGAGATCTTTCGGCCTCTGCTCACCATCAACCCCACTTGTAACAGAACTAAATCCATTAGAATTCTCAGAAAAACCAAAGAATGATGGACACGATCTACGGGGATAGGAACAGGAGACGCCATTGACGAGCGTGAGATCGAGAGGTTCTCGAAGCGACAAAGAAGAAAAAGAAGAAGAAGAAGAAGAAAAGAAACGGAGAGAAAAATTAGGGTTCCGAGTTTTGAGACCTCGAGTCCGTGAAAATGGAGGGAAAGTAGTAGACGAGCAAGCCACCGCTCCGCGCTGCATTCTCTTTCTTCTTTTTTTTTTTTTTTTTTTTTTAGGTTCGTTCGAAAAACAGAGGAGAAAATTTGAGAGAACTTGCAGGCTGGTATTCAAATGTTACGTCAGATACAAAGTACTTGAGTGGTTTTGGAGAATTTGGACCACACATTGTGTGCCAAGCCCCGCTACGTTAACCGCGCTGACTGGTACATGCATTCAACCGGTGCGTCTTCGCGGTGCAGCGGAGGCGATTTGTTGAATGGATATGCTGAACCCCTTTCTCATAGGCGCCGCCCCCCAACCCAAACCAAAAAAAAAAAAACAAAGTATTATGGCCCAATTATCATGATTTTATTTAAGTTATGAGATTCTGGTGTACAAAGTTATTGCGTAAGTAAATGCTGTTGAATTACCATTGATCATATACCAATATATGACATTGATAAATCCATGTACGCATCACAAGGGATTTTAGGAAGGACCATTGTTTTGTTTTTATGATGCATACGCCAAAAAGAAAAAGAAGTTGGCGAGCGCAATTAACCGAACCCTTCAACTATTGGCCGTGCCTTTTTAGGTCAGTGTGGAATGTTCCTTTCCAAACCCCCCACTATAATTAAGGCGCGTGAGTGAGTGTGGACGTGCCTGTGCAAGTCCACATTTTTCGCACATACGGGCTGCACCTGCATTCCAACTTTTTCATATTTTAATTTGTTTGCTATCTTTGTGACATTAATGATTTAAATGAATTATTATATGGCACGTGACGCCCTTGGGTGTCAAGTCCAATTAGGTGGCCAGGGAATGCATATTGATGAGACGCAAGTCAATAGAGTTTGTCCAAGTCCTATTGTCTTAAATCCTGTGTAGCAGTATCCAGTGTAGTGGAGCAAAAATTTGTTAAAAAACACCTAAATTTGAACAGGTAAGAAGGGAACGCAACTATACAGTTATTCTCGAATCCATAGTGTTTCATTGTTACATATGCTCACTTACAAACTCAGAACAAGAAGATCAACAATAAGCTTCTTAAGAAGCGGCAGCAGCCTTAAAAAGCATGCTCCAGAAGACAAAGCACGGGGTGAGAACTGGGAAACAACAGGATGGAAACCCTGCAAAGATGCTGGGTGTTTCATAACATACATCTTCATCTTCTGTCAAGATTACATAAAATTCAATTCATACATTGATGGTGGACGATTAACTTCTGGTTCTCACTGTACTTTTGGTTGGTGGTCTCAGGACAAGAATACCTGAACACACTTAGTCTTCATTGATTGGCAAATGGGGCAAATATCTATAAACCCTTCACAATCTTTACACAAGCAAAGATGCCTACAAGGCAACAACAGAATTGAAACCTCTCTGGCCCTGCAAGCCCTACAAATCATATGATGCTCCTGCCACCCTTGTTGATTCCCAAAAGCAATCCTGGATCCTCCCGGGATGTTTAGCCGGTGATTTTGGTCAATATATGAGGAAGCTGCATCATCAACCTCACTGTCCCCACAGCCTTCCTTCCCGTGATCAGCACCCTTTGCAATGGCCTGCCTGAGGTTGTTTTTCAAGACATTGACTACTGACTCATTGAATTTTGCTCTATAATGCCATGACTGAGCTTCCATGGCCACCTGTTTTATCCTCTCAACCAATTCTTTGTTCTTCTGGTTCATGTTCTCTATCTCGATCTCTTTTTCCCGAAGCTTCTTGCCAACACCTTTCTCTAAAGCACCAAGAAAAGAAGCCATATGCCGCTGCTTCATCTCCCTCACCCCCTTTGCAATCTGCTCTTCCTGTTCAATGGGTATTTTCTCTTTAACATGCACATTATGTAAGCTAATACAAGCAACAAGAAGGACTGAGGAACCACAAAGTAACTATGCCTACTTTACAGTACAAATGGAAACAATTTACAATCCTAAATGAGCGAGACACATGCAGATCCTATTAGCAACCAAAATCTTCTAAATCAAAATCTTATGATTGCACAAACAATCTGAAGAAATAGGACATTTACATCCTAAAACTGTTTTGATTTAGACCTAGCAAATGGTGGGCTTCAAAATAGCCTTCGTTAAGATGAATTTCAGTACCTGAAGTCTGATGTAATGATCAAATTCTTCCTTTTGTCTATCAATCTCAGTCTTGAGATTGTCACCGAGAGAAAAGATGACAGGAAGTGCTGCTGCCATATTTCCACTAGCAGAAGTCACGGTGGAGTTGTGTTCTTCATCATCATATGATAGTCTAAGTCCAGTTGACACAGGGTTTGGATTAGGAATGACGCCAGATCGATCAGCCTCCTCTTGATAGAAGTTATTGTTCAATGAAATCTGAAGTTTTTGCGGCCTTGAAATGTCTTCAGCCTCCCTACCTCGTTTAGTTGGCCTTCCAGGAGCAGGTAGATGCTCGTTCCGCATATAATTCAATGGATCAACACTACAGCCTGTTTGGACTGTAAAATAGATTTTATTCCACAAAACCTTAATGCATTAGCCACTATTTAAAGAACTCGAGATAAGATCAAATGTCAACATTTGAATTCATTGAGAACAGCCAGGGGACTCATGATTGTTATACCAAATTGTGAACAAAAAGGACAAATTGGTGCAAATACAATGAACAATAGACACATTAATAGTTGAAAAGCATTGAAAAATGATATTATGACTTTTGGACGATCAAACACAACAGACAGTGTAACCAATTCATAGATCCCATGAGCAGTATTGAAGCAGTTCCAGAGCACTTGCCAAGCCTAAAACTTCAAGTTTAGAACAGAATTTTTTACAAAAATAAAAAATGGAGTTAAATTGCAGCAGGTACCCACACCACAACAAAAATTCTAATGCAATAAAGTTAAAAACCTGAGTCAGCCCAATTCTTATGTACAACAAACTGTTGGATTTACTTAATCTGCACCAACTGTGTTGTGATCAAGATTGACTTTCAGTTGGTCGGAACACACTAAAAAGGAAATAACAAACTGAAAGGCAGGTTGCATCATAGTGGTTTCACTATCTATAACATTACACCCAAAGATCATATTAAGTATTTGAATATAACAGACTAACATAGAGACCCATTTGACAACTAAAATAGAACAATCCAATGCAAGCACATAATTGGATGACTATGACAACTGATATGGCTATTTTTCATTCCGCCCCTTTGCAAGCCCCTGTTACCTATTTCCTGAATTTTATAAAAATGAAAAATAAAAAAATTCCAAAGTTGGAAACATCTTGAAATCTGTGACTGCATGAGCTCAAGTAAAAACATATTGTGGTTGTGAGACTAACTCCTAATGTAAACTTGTGGCTGTGTGTTTAATCACTATATATGCATGCCATAAATGCAATTCCATTTATTTTTTTTTAAATTAAATATTAGGAATGCTTCTACAGCTATGAATGTTAAAAATGGATTTAGAAACAAATGTGCAAGGTACTCTAAAACTAGATAGTAGGAATGCTTCAACTGCTATGAATGTATAAGAATGGAGCCCAAAACATATGTATAAGGCTTGTAATTTCCTGTGTCAAGATTAAACAAAAGCCAGAGGCAACAAAAAATGCAACAGAGAAGAGAACGAAAATTAGGGAAGACATAGAAAGTAGTGATAACTCACAATTTCCAAATAACTGCAGCTGAGTTGATGCATTAGTACCATACTGGAGCCGGTTCTCCTCAAGGAAAACAGGGAAAATAGGATTGCTACTATCACCCCCGTACATTTCTGGGAAAATTCAAACAACATCCACAAAAATCCTATAAATAAAATTTGAAGAAAAAGAAAAGAGCATAGACATAATGCGCTCTTAGAACTACCTTATGATTTTACGTTATAAGAGGAAATGCCAGATCCAGTCTATCTACGAAAAACAAAATTACATAAATTCTCTAGCTACACGTTCAACATAGAAAATATAACAACAAATTTAAGCAAAAAACTGAAATGCAAAATGGCGTTATCCTAGGATTCACGTAATCAATCTAAATAGCAAGGCTCACCAATACCAAATGCAGGAACTGAATCAGAATCCAAATTAAATAAATAACAAATGACGAAAATATGCAAATGATTGGTTCCAGATTCTTAAAAAGCAGCACAACTTCATTGTTTAGCATTCCCAGAGAATTAGATACGTACGGAAAATGAGTGAAAAAACAAGCGACTCGATTCATAGCTTAAATTCAAAAGTAGTAACAAAACATAGAATCCAAATGCAATGGTCTAAGAATTACTTGTCGATAACTCAATTCAGATTTTGTGTAAGCATCGCATCAGATCCTATAATAATTTCAATCAAATCATAAAATACTCAAGAATCTAAATAACAAAAATAGAAAGACAAAAATCTCTAAATATTTAAAATCAACACATATCTCCGTAGCAGAAATGGAATCAAAGAGTCCAGACAAAGGCATCTATGAATTACCTCAACAGATTAACCCTCTGATCCAGATTTCACACCGGCGTCAATCCTTCCAAGTCCTACAATCCTTCAAAATTGCCACAAAAAGTAAGCAAAGAAAAGAGCATTTTCAAAAAATACGTATATAACCAAAACAAAATCCGGATCACCTAATATCATGAATCGTTCAACGATAACTAATCCGATCAACACATGTAAAATGTTACTGCTCTCTGGATCAATAGATAACATTGATGACGCCAGATCTTCGAAACCAGTGATCCGAGCGTAAAATCAGGGAATAATTACACGGATTTTTTCGACTCGTTGAAGAAAATAATAAAAATAATAATAAATGAAAGATCGAAATCAGAAGTGCAAGACGTGTTCCATTTTTTATAACAGATGACGATGATGATGAGAACCTGAAAGACTGATCTGATTTTCCGTGGAAGAAGCCGAATCGGAGGTCGGATGTTTGAACGATGATCGAGAGATGACGATGCGTAGACGAAGAGGCTTCGGTTTCGGTTTCGGTTTCGGTTTCGGTTTCGTCGTCGTTCATCGCTCTATCTATCCCAATCTCACTCTATCAAGCTTTTTTCCTCCTCTTCCCAAAAATTCTAATCGACACTTCAGTTATTAATTATTCGCTGCAATGACATAAACAGCCCTGGGCGTTAAATAAATGGCGATCGTATGCACATGGGTTACTCACGTTCCTCGTAATCGTTGGAAGTGGGCTATCCTCGCTTGGATTTACCAAAGTACCCTTGCCTCCTGCAGTCCGGCTCCTTGCCTCTAGAAAAAGATTATTCAAGTGTACCTAACTAATTAATATATATGTTATATGAAATTAAAAAAATTCTTAGCAATTAATTCATTGTTATATTTTTTAACATCAAATAAGATCAGTTTTAGGTATAAATATTTATATAATTAATTTTATAATAGAAAATAAAAATATTTCTATTATGTTGAGTTTATACATGTATATAAAAATATGTAAAAAAAAATATTTGTGTTAGGACTCATATTTTAATAACATAAAATTGTGATAATTAATTTTGTTTGAGAATGGAAGAATTTTAATTGTAAGACTTTAAATATCGTTATAAGGGTTTTATAAATGATAATTTTTATTATATACTTATATACAAATAATATTGTTAGAATTATGAAGATCAATTTAATGTAAAATATATAAATAATAAATTCTTTATAAATATGATAACTAAAAACAGTAAATGCAAGAAAAAAATTTTGAAAAGACCAATAATATTATAATATAAATATAATATAATATAAATTTTCAATATATCACCAGATCAAGTGATAGCTTTTAATAATAATAATAATAATTTTTTAAGAGAAGATAAAAAAACATTATCAATGCTCTTGGTTATTATAAAGAAATATTTAAAAATTTTATTTATAAAAAAAAAGAAAGAAAGAAACAAAAGTTTGTGGTCCAATTTGAACCGGCTCTTGCTTCGGAAAAAAAGCAGGGTTGGGGTAATTTGGTCATTGCACAGCTCGAAAGCCAGGCCCCCATTTCTTTACGGCTTCTAGAGACCACAAGGGTAAGTCCGTCCTCTCGGACGTGGAATTTTTTTAAAAAATACAAGTATAATTTTCTTTGTTGTATTGCTTGGCGCTCTCGTTATTAGCAAGTCGTGGTGGTCGGTCCGAAGCCAATCAGTGAGAATTAAATAAAAAGCGGGAAGCATCACGAAGAAGGCAGACAAGCTGCTGAAAGTGGGGCCATGGGTCCCACCTCTTCCTTATTACAGTGACGTGGCGCCCATGCGTTGGCCCGTGAGCCAAGGGTCCGTGTGGTGGCATCCATGATTCGCGGAAATACGTGAACTGCTCACCAGCCCTACCGACTAGGGTGAGAGCCACCGCGATTTGCTAGCCGTACGATCATCAATCAGAAATGACTGTGATCAGATGATCAACGGTTCGTATGATTTCCTTGGCGACCTTTTATTTTCAACTGGCAAAGAATTCCTGTATTAAATGCAAAATTCGGAACAGCTAAGCAAACTTGCAGTCCTAACCAATAAATAATTTTTCTGAAAATGCTCAAATTTGAAGGTTAGATAACTTCAGTATTTTATAATTAATTTGAAAACTGCAGGTTCATGTTTTATATGGATTATCGTGTTATTTAAATTATATTATATGCATATGTTTATTTTGAATGTGTATGAGACAAGGTTTTGACTACTATTAAAAAATAATAGTCCCTCTAGAAAATGCATTGGGCAGTAATCCTTTTAACAAATTTTGGCAAAGATCATATTGATTTTTTTTAATTATTTCTTATTTATAAATTTAACTAAAACTAATTAAAAAAATATTATGAATTTCAAAAAGGTCTAAAGAGATAAGGAGAATTATTCAAAAGTACTAAAGAAAATTATAAAAATTATAAAAAGAATTTGTTTTATTTTTGTCAACATACATTACAATGTAGGGGGTGTCTCGACCCCTGCCCACTTGTGGGGTAGGGAGATATCTTCTCTATCTGCTCTGACCAGTTGGGGTAAAAATAATTTGTCCTTTTTTTTATAATTTTTATGAGATACAATACCTTTTTTATATAAATTTTGCGTGTAGAGGGTTATATAAATCATTAAACAATATAATAAACATAAAAATATTTAAATAATTGCAATGATTTAAACATTATGAAATTTATGATAGTTACAAAAAACAAAATGTCATGGATTACAGATGCATTTAATATATTTATTTATAGCACTTTCCCTTTAAATGTCTTTCATATAAGAAGATGTCTTGTTAAAACCCGCTAGATAAAATTTGGTAGAAAAAATAAGAAAAAGAAAAGTAATACATATTTTTATAAAGTCTTGTAATATTATTATGATTGACTCATTAAAAATCTTGCTATGAAAACATTGTGACAAAAATTATAACAAATAAAAAATAGTATAATTCATTAATCAACAACTCCTTTTTAAATCACCCCCTCGTGTTGATATGGATGACATTTGTTTCATCCTTTTGCTTAAGATATCCTTTAAGTTGGTGCAATTCAATGTTATGTACAAACTTTTTAAATATTATGGTTAACAATACTTTAATAAATAAACCATCAGGATTCTCACCTGATCTTATCTGCTAAATATCAATTTAACTATCTTTTTAGATGTCTTGTGTAAAAATTAAAAAAAAAAAGATAATTAGTGAAATATGTTTTATTAGGTCCCCTTTAATATTCCATTCACTTAATTGTGCAATACATGTTGCATTATCCTTATATAATATAATTAAATATTTTATTAAAAATAATTCACATGATTTTTAAATACACTTAATCTTATTTCTCAACCATATGCATTCATGACTTGCTTCGTGAATTACAAGTATTCTATGTAAAATAAGAAGTAGCAACTATAATCTTTTATTGATTTTCATAATATAATAGTATCACTACAAGTGAATACATACTCTATTTGAGAATGGACCTTCTAAGGATTTAATAAATATCCAACATCAATATATATCCACTTAAATTTGATTTTGTTCATTTTAAATAGAACAAACCTATATAAATAGTTCCTGGAATATATAAAAATGTGTTTAATACTATTCTAATGTCTTTGAGTTTGAGTAAAGTTGTATCTTGCAAGTAAGTTAATAGAAATTGCAATATATGGTCTTATAAGATACACTAATGCACCAATTGTACTTAGATATGATACCTTTGGACCAAGTAACTCTATTACTTTTTATGAGATCGAAATGGATCTTTATCCACCTCAAATGTCCATATAAATTCTTGTTAAGATTTTTTCTACATAATTTGATTAATAGACAATAATTTCATTTAAAAAATGTTCGATTTGTAATAAAAAACAATAGTTTATTTATCTAAATTTAAAAAATGTTCGATTTGTAATAAAAAAATAGTTTATTTATCTAAGATCGTTCATTTCAAATTCCTTTTTTAGGTATTCATATATTTTTATAATATAATCATGATTTTTGGTTGTATTTAAATTATCAACATATATAACATTGCAAAACCTAGAGATGATATTTTTGAATAATAACATGTGGGCAAATTGAACTATTCACGTGTTCTTCTTTGAGTAAATAATTACTAAGGCGTTTGTGCTACATTTGACCAAATTGATTTAACTCATACAAAAACTTTTATAAGTTCATGAAATACATATTATAAACTTTTTAATTTGATTTTATCATGCATTTTAAATCATCCAAATATTTTCATATAATATATATGCGCGTGTATGTATAACATATGTTGTAACAACATTTATAAGATGTACATCAAGTCATTATTAGTCTATAAGGCTTATAAAAAAAATCAAATGTAAGTGCATCTGTGATAGGAAAATAACTTGCGTCGTAGTCAATGCCAAGTCTTTCAAAAAATCTTGAGATACAATTGTTGCCTTCTATCCTGTAATCCTGTTTGGATATTCTCTTTCTACTTTTGTCAATTATGTCTTTGATCACTTCCATCCATTATTCATAGTTTAGAATCATCATTTTTACAAATATCAAAAGATACATTAAAAACAAATATATATCTTAAGCAATATTATTTGATCCCAAAAATTTAGTATTCAAATAATTTTTAGATATCTTATTATTTTTAATTATTTCATTATCTTCATGAGGTGAATGTTTCTCATCAAATTCTACTCGTTTTACCAAATCTTTCATAAAGGATCATTTTACTTTTTCAATAGTATTTTGTTTTTTATTTATTTTTACTTCTGCCCTCCATTTTTGAGAAACTGTATCATTTGAACTAGTTGGTTGGTCTTCCAAACTTTAAGTGTTTTGTTAGTTTGTGTGCAATTAAATTTGATTACACAAGGACATCAATTCTTTTAAAAACATTTATAGTTGGTATACACAATTTTGTCACTTTCTTTATATTAGTTAATGCATTACGTAATTAATTTGCAATTTATTGCAAATTAATGAAATTTTGGACTTCAAGTTCACATTGTTTTGCCCGTAAATCATAATGTAATAAAGTTGTAACACTCCATATTTTAATTTGACAAGTAAATTAATTTAAATAAAAATAAATGTGTATAATTATATGTATTTTTACAAACTATACGTGTATATACCTATATATATATAAAAAATATGTCACGTGTATAAATTAATTTAAATTAAATTAGTTATTAAAAAATAATTATTGTATAAAAAATATACAATAATGTGAGTATAATTTCAGTTAAATATACCTATATATATATATATATATATATATATGTACATATATAAAGAAATTGAAGAAATATATTATATATTACATATTATAAGTAAACTTAATATATTATGAGGTGGATTTGTTGGGCCACCATTAAAAATACCAACTTATAATATATTATATATTTGGATAAGTGGAGTTGTTGGTTGGGAGAAAAAAATCAAATCATATTTAAAATATATTGCATGTGTATATATGTGGTGGATGGGATGATTTGACTCGGTTGGTTCCATTAATTTTTCCATGATTCACCTACACCTGCTTTCTTCATCTTATCTTTCTTTTCGATTTCCAGACACATACCACAAGAAAGGAAAAAAAAAAAACAGAGAAACGAACACACAGACTTAAGAGAATGTATGTTTTTTCGTCAGATTCGACGTGTAGGTAAGCAATTTTCTCTAATTCTAGTTGCAAAAATTTTAAGTAAATATTGTACTACAATCCTATGAGTGCAATTTTTACTGTAGATGGTGTTTTATAGTTATGCCCAAAAATTGAACATTTTCTCACAGTGAGTAAAACTCAATAAAAATTATACCAAAACACTTCTGGTGATAAGTAGATCTCAAATATGTAGTTTTTGTCCGTTTATCCTGTAGATTTTAAAATAAATACTCAAAGTTTTATAAGCTTTGGATAGACTTTTGGGTATGTTAAACCTAAATAAAACTTTGATTGAAACTTATAAGAATGTATAAAATAAAAATACGTACTCATCGACACCAAATTTGTAAATTTTGGATATGAAATAAATTTTTGGTGAATGATTGATCATTTGGGTTATTTATAAAAATTAGAAAAAATCAGTAAAAATATATTTGGATAGCCTATTTAATTTGTTTGATTCTATAAAAATATGGTATTTGAGTAGTAAATTAATTTTAAAGGTTATTGAGAATATTCGAGCTAATGCGTAGCCATACGTGATGTTTAATGCAAGTATGTGATTAAATGTGAAAAATGAATACGCTATAAATCCTTTATAAAAATAAATTAATTGTGATTTAGGGATATAAATTGTTTCTGTGATAGAGTGATTTCGGTGCATTAGAGCCTAGATTTTTGGGAGTGGATATTGGAAATTGGTTAGACAGTAATTTTGACATGTAGTAATTATTTTTCGTATTATGTGAATGTTGATATTATGTCAAGATCGTTGATTTTTTATGAAATAAAAACTGATACAAATGAAAATATATATATTATATATGAAATAATGGATTATATATTATTGAATTTTATAGTAAATTTGAAAGTAGTTAATTATCATACTAGGAAGTGAGATATGTGCTAAACGGGATTAATTGTTGGTATTTTGTGAGTATTTTTTATCTTGGTTATTTATATGACATTATAGATATAAAATGGATTTGGATGTAAGCATGCTATTTGTATTTACATATTTGCATTTGGTTTGAAATTTATGAAATTTTATTTATACGGTAACATGTTTTGAATTTGCAAGAGTATATCTAAAACGCAATATCGTTTCAATAGATTGAGTCATGGGGAATAATACTTCTTATATAATAATCCACGTGGGATTGAACCATGAGAATTATCAGTCTTTTCTATGTGATAATCCTCAAAATGGTTGTGGAGTAGGTGATAATTACAAGTACAATCGACTATTGTCCAGACAAGACAAGAAGTGAGACTGACTCTACTTCTGAAAGATGTAAATGTGAATATGTTTTATTAAATGATGCATTAAAAATAACATAATCACTATGTTGAATTCATGTATTTATGACTTGAATGTGCATGATGAATTTAAATGTTTTATCTAATTTGATTTTTTGCATGATTTTTTAAATGCATCTAAATGTCATAGATAAAGATTATTCACTGGACATGTTGTCGCTCACTTATTATCTTTAACATTTCAGGAGTAGATATGAAATGGAAGAGACCAACACAAAAAGAGTAGTCGACTCTTCAGTTATTGTTGTGTGCGTAGGTTTAATTATTTTGTGGGTTGTATTTTTGTATAATTATAATTATCATTGTATATGTAATATCATTAAAGGGATGTAGATTTGTTTATACTAGTTAAGAGTGTGGAACTTTATAATTATGAACTATGAGTTATGATTGATGATAGTCTGTGAAACATTATCTGTTATGGACTTGTGAATTGATAAATTGTTTATTAGGTGTTA
>JAJIYU010002421.1:0-30374 GCA_030144865.1 Tinospora cordifolia
CTGAGCTATGTGCTCACCCCTTCCTCTCTTATTTTTCAGGAAATTAAATTATGAAGGCTATGGAAATTAGATAGTTTTTGTTTTAGCAAGTTTTCATTCTCTTGAAAGTTTTTCTTACTGTAAGGGCATGTTGCCCAATTATGATTTAAGACTTCCGTTGATAGTTAGTATTTTTATTTTGAGATTATGAATCTCTTTGATTAACAATGTACTAGTTTACATTACAAAGTTAGGTACTTTCTTTTATTAATAAAGAAGTTAAATTTTTCTTTATCTTTAATTGCCTTGATTTTTTTATTGTGAAATTGTACTATTGAATTTATTTTAAAGCATGAGGTATTGAAAAAAAAAAAAGAAAAGAACAAGTGTGTGTCGCTTGTAATGTAGCACTGGCCCGACCCGCCGTTTTGTTAAGTCCACTGTTAAGAGAACGGTCGCAATGTACATTGCTTAAGAGATACGGGGGTTGGGGTGTTACAAACAGGCAGTTACTTAGTGAATTGGTTGACCTACTTTCCAAATTCTGATTTTTGGTACACATAATATTGATATGTCCACTGACTTCTCTACCAAATTGTAGCTCAACTTACCTACGTTTGGCCAACCAACTGGTCTTCTACTTTTCTGTCATGCAACAGATTGTTCAAATGGTTCAAATTTCCTATAGTTTTCAAGTGCTTATCTACTTTTGTTCTAACATCAATCTGAGACTGTTTCTAATTGTTTTTGTAAGGGTTTAGATCCTAGAACTCTGATTAATTCAGTTCTATCTAAAACAACAAGCAAATAAAATCATAAACACTCTTAAGTACATCTCCCAAAACATAGCATGCATAAGGATTTTCTGAAAATTTTTCTAAGTCCTAGAACATCTAACTAATAGGACACATTTGCAAGCATAGAAATCCAAACTATAGAGGCTTATGATTTGAGATTTATATCCTTTCGTAGTCTTAAGTATGAGGTTCAAAACTCCTCAGATCTCAATCCAAATGAACAGCTCTTGATACTGCAAACACTATCTTCAATCTGGTTTCAAAGTCTGTTTTCTATTGAAATGTTGAAATAGTTGATCAAATAATCAACTTCATCACCTTATAAAATGTGGTTAGGATCTCAGATTCTAATTTCTATTACTTGAAAATCAAAATACATGTAATAAGGAAGAAAATGAGTGCTTATACCTTAAGAATAGATCTCAGATAGGTTGGAAATCATTTCATTAAAGATCAAACCAACACAACTTTTCAATAGCTTTATTTGCAACCATGACGACCAGCACCTGTTCATCCTCGTTTTCCTCTCTAGTGGTTGTGCATTTTGACAAAGAGCTTGGGGGTTCTTTGAGGGGATTGTGAGAGCTTTAAAACGAGCTAAATTTTAGGGAAATCGGATGACGAATTAGGAGATATGAGTTCTTGAATAGGGGTTACAGAAATTGAAAAATCTGGAAATCTTGCTCACATGGTGGTTTTTGTTGCATGTTGAGGTGGCTTTGCATGGCTAATGAGAGTGACACATGGCCATCCACGTGGCCCATAAACCTCCATGCATGGTTACTTGTTGGCACCATGTATTGGCCAACTCAGAGGTGTGATCGGATTGCCAAAACCAGGTTCTTGGTTGGTTTCTGGTGGAAAAACATCCAAAAAAAAAATCCAAAACTTGTGCAAAAATAGCTCAAAATCTGAAAAAAAAAAAAACAAAAGGGATCTGATTTTTGGGCGTGTGGGCCGCCCAGGCAAGCGAGCCAGCCCATGCATCGTGGACCAATTTTGGGTGGGCCACGGCCTGTCCTGTTGGCTCGAGCTAATTTTCAGCTCGTGGGCCCGAATTTGGTCTAGAATTATTTTTTGATTTATTTATTTATCTATTTTCTTTCCTTTTTGTATATATACATATATATATATATATACTTGATTTTCATCATTTTTTTCCTAAAATCATTTGACTTATTTCCACTTCAATTTCTTCAAAAATCTCCAATTATACACCATTTTTATCATTTATATAATTATTTTTATTAAAATTGAATAATCCACCCAAAAATTCGATTTATTACTCTAAAAATTCTATAATCATTCCGAAAAATCATATTTCTCCAAAAATTATATTTTCTTATAATTTCATGTATTTTTCTCTTAAAATTGTATTTTTTTCAATTACTCTAATTTTCTTCAATAAATAATTTAAAATCAGAAAAATTTGAGAAAATTCATGTATTTTCATTAAAAATTCCATAAAATATATGTATCGGACTCGATAATTTTTGTGTATCAAATCATGGGTTGTCACAAGTTTTTTTCCTACGAAATATGAATTCTCATACAAGAGAATGATTTCCAACCATAAAAGCTCAAATTATAAACCACTGCTTCATCATCAAAATTGAAGAGAAACATCAAAGAAAACTTAGACTTGAAATATGCACTCTCAGATTGTACAATAAGCTTACTTCTAATGCTTTGTTCTCTCTCGTCAATGAGCCACTCATTGAGCTTTCGGTGGCATTCTCTTCTCCTTAGTTCTCTCTTTCAATTGATACTAAGAACTCATCCTTTCCCTTCCCTACTCGGCCCCCATGAACATCACAAAGTTAACTCAAACCATAATGTTGGAATGAGAGGTGAGAACTCGTATTACTTATAGGCATCTTTCTATGCATTTTACTTTCCACGTGGTGTCTTATTATTGCCACCTTGACTTGCTTCTAGATGTAAGATAAGTTCGAAGGATGATCACTGTCATGACTTGCTTCTAGATGTAGCTTGCACTAATACACTACAGTGCGCCACAACATGGCACTGTAATTTTTTCAACTTTAACCCTTTTGTCCTTTCTTTTTTGTTCAATTTCTGATTTGCCCAAATTTTCAAATCTCTTAAATATTTTTCTCCAAAAAATCATACTTATCTTCAAAAATCATATATATCAAATATTTCCCAAGTTTCCATTTATTCAATCAAATGATTCTATTATAAAGCAGGGTCGTTACATAGTCTCTTTCAAGAAAAGCTCTTATTGCAAAACTTTGACATTGTGTGACGTCTTAAAGTGGTTATTCATCAAAGACTTCATCCTTTTTCTCAACGCTTGATAGTGTATCTCATATTTTCTTTGGCTAAATATATTGTAAGAGATAAAGGTTTATTCAAATTTATCCACTTTAGTTTTCATCTTTTGTAGATTTGATTACAATTTGGGGAAGGTGTTCGCATACAAACCTTTAAAGACTTGATAAAAGGTTTAGGTTACACAAGTAAGTGAATAAATTGCTGCAAAATATTTTGGATAAACTCCACTTTTCTTGAAATAGTGAAATATACTCTGTTCTTTTGTTAATAGACAGTTAGTTCTATTATCTGTTATTTTAGTTCTTTGTTATTGTTAACTGTTCTGTAATTGTAACTAATTTTTGTTATGATATGAGAGTGAGTAACCTTTGTATATAAGGATGTAACTATATCTATCATTGTTTAGTGGAAAGGTTATGTTTCCTTTCTTGAGTTGCACACTTTGTTTTGGTACCAGAGCCCTATTCATTGTTTTCTCTTCTTTTCTTCTTTTTCTTTTTTTTTTCCCAAATCTGTCTTCAACCATGACATAATGAGAAGTTGATTCTTCAATGGATTCCATAGTTGTAGCATCTTCAAGACATGAAGATAGTCCTTATTATCTTCATCCAAATGAAATCCATCGTTGATCTTAGTGTTACATGTTCTTAATGGATTGAATTATCAATCATGGTATAGATCAATGAGAGTTGCATTAATCTCGAAAAACAAGCTGAAATTTGTTGATGGTAGCGTATCTATTCCTGCAAGAGATGATCCAATATTTTCAGCCTGGAAAAGATGCAACACTATGATCTATTCTTGGATTGTGAGTTTTGTTTCTGATTCAATTGCAATAAGTATTTTATGGATTGATAATGCCATGGACTTTTGTACAGATCTCCATGACAGATTTTCACAAGGAGACGTTATTCATATGACAGAGTTATAAGAGGAAATTGCATGTTTTAAATAGAATTCATTATCTATTACTGAATATTTTACTCAATTGAAGATTGTTTGGGGTGAATACAGAACACTTTGACCAATTCCTAGTTGTGTTTGCCATCCTCAATGTAGTTGTTTTGCTCTTCAAATTGTCAAATAACTTTGTGAAGATGATCACTCCATCTGGTTTTTGAAAGGTTTCAATGACAGTTTTGCTATTGTTAGATCTCAAGTTCTATTAGTGGATCCAATGCCAAACATTAACAAGGTTTTCTTTCTTGTTTTTTAGCATGAAAGACGGTCTAATTATGCTACTTCGAGATCCATGAACCATCTGCGTTTTTGACACAATTTACAACACAATCTGTCAAGAAATCAAACACTAATCAGAATCTCAGCCAAGAAACTATAAAGAAATATCAAAACAATGGTTTTAAACCAATTTCTTCATTTTGTAACATAGCTGTTCATACCATTGAAGTTTGTTACAAGAAGCACGTTTATCCTCCTGGCTATAGAAGCAAACGTAAGCCTTTTAATGTTCAAGCAAATCAAGTCAATTCTTAAGTGTCATCTCCTAATGATTCAAGACAGTTGAACACTAATAATCATGGTGTTCCTTCATTGACTAATACATCACATGTTGTCATAACACTAGAGCAGTATCATCAACTTCTTGCATTATTTCAACAGTCAAAGTTTGATTCTGAAAGTGGATCTCAGGTCAACCAACTATTTGCTCCTTTTTCAAGTATGCATAAATCTTCTTTTGGTAATTCTTCACAACCTCATAAATTTACTTGGATCTTTGATACTGGAGCCACTAATCGCATTGTTTGTAATCTTAGTTTGTTTGATTCTCATATAACCATCATTTCTTTGCCTAACAATTAGAAAGTGCCTGTTACTTATACTGGAACTATTGTATTTTCAAATCATTTTATTCTTCATGATGTTCTCTTTGTTTCACAATTTTCTTTCAATTTATTTTTTGCAAGCAAACTTACTTCAGCTTATCCTTACTTGATTATTCTTTGTCACGATCTTTGTTTCATCCAGGATATTCACCATTCGATGATGATTGGATTAGCTAAAAAGACCAATGGCTTGTACCATTTTCTTTGTCCTACCATTTCAAAATGTAATTATGTTTCTTATGTTTCCTTTTCTACTTCAAATAAGCCAAGTCATAATGATCTTTGGCATTTCAGATTGGGACATTTATCTAATGCAAGATTAAAAATCCTGCAAGTTTGCCTTCTTTTGATCATTGTCATGTATGTCATTTTGCTAAACAAAGAAAGTTGTCTTTTCCTATTAGTTCTTCTGCTTCTTCTAATTGCTTTGATCTTGTACTTGTTGACATTTGGGGACCTTGTAATGTTGCTCTTTACATGACCATAACTACTTCCTCACCATTGTTGATGATAAAAGTTGTTTCACTTGGGTTTTTTTGTATGAAATCCAAAGGTGACGCCAAACAACTTGCTCAAACTTTTTGCAATTTGGTTCACACTCAATTCTCTACAAAGATTAAGTGCATAAGGAGTGATAATGGTCTTGAGTTTAATATGCCTGAGTTTTATGGTTCTTGTGGCATCATTCATCAAACCACATGTGTGTATACTCCTCAACAAAATTTTGTTGTTGAGAGAAAACACCAGCAAATACTTAATGTTGCTTGATCATTGAAATTTCATTCCAATTTACCTATAGCATTTTGGTCGGAATGTGTTGCTCATGCTATGTCCTTATCAATTGAACTCCATCACCTATCATTTCTAATAAAACTCCTTTTAAACTTCTTTATGGCTTTCACCCTTCCTTTACCAACTTGAAAGTCTTTGGCTGCCTATGTTATGCTTTTACTCTTGAACATAACAGATCCAAGTTTGATAGTAAAGTTGAAGCATGTATTTTTTGGGCATTCCTTCTACTACCAAAGGATTTCGACTATACAATATCAAAACAAAACGTGTGTTCATTTCTAGAAATGTTCACTTTTATGAAACTATTTTTTCTTTTTCATCTTCTTTTTCTTCATCTGTTACTGACAATGTTTCAAATTTTGTTCTTCTTACCTCTTATTCGATACCTTGAGATGATCCTTGTTCTCTTTCATCTAATTCTTTTCTCTCAAAATTTTCTCCTTCAATTAATGATGAAGATTCTAATTCAAATATAATAGTTCCAACTCAAAATGTACTATTACACAGGTTTTCTCGCAATATTGCTCCACCCTCTTACTCGGAAAATTACAGCTATAGCTTGCCAGATTTAAAATCAAACTCTGTTTTTTCCACTTCTCACCTTTATCCTTTGTCAACAACACATTCCTTTATGAACCTATCTAATGCCCATAGAGTGTTTCCTACTCAATTAACAAACACTAAAGATCCTAGATCATATAATGAAGTTGTGAACCATTCATGTTGGAAGAGTGCAATACAACTTGAAATAGATGCATTACAACAAACTAATACTTGTATTATCATTGATCTTCCTCCAAATAAACAACCAATTGGTTGTAAATGGGTATATACAATGAAATTTAATATTGATGGTTCCATTGAGAGACACAAGGCTCATCTAGTTGCAAAAGGGTATACTCAATAGAACAATATTGATTATCTACATACCTTCTCTCTTGTTGCAAAAATGACGACTATTAGAACCCTTCTTGCACTTGTTGCTTGTAAAAACTGGCACTTATATCAACTTGATATCAACAATGCTTTCTTGCATGGTGATTTAAATGAAGAAGTCTACATGCAAATTCCTCCAGGCTTTCAAGTTTTAGATTCTTCGAAAGTATGTAAACTTTAGAAATCTCTTTATGGTATCAAACAGGCAAGCAGACAATGGTATTCCAAGCTCACAGATGCTCTTTTATCTCTTGAATTCAAACAAGCTCAATCGTATAACTCCTTGTTCACAAAGGTTTCTGGTTCTTCCTTCATTGCCTTACTTGTTTGTGTTGATGATGTTGTTTAGGCATCAAATGATTTGGGACTCATACAAGAAGTTAAGATAAAGGATCTTGGTCAATTAAAATTCTTTCTTAGTTTTTAAATTGTTCGGTCTAAATTAGGGATTCATCTCTGTCAAAGAAAATATACATTAGATGAGTTAGAAAACACGGGCTTTACTAATTGCAAACTTGTTCTAACACCTATGGTTCCAACTCAAAGGCTTTATAAGAATGATGGGGATTGTCTTGCTAATAGCTCTTCCTATAGAGTTCTCGTTGGAAAATTATTATATCTATGTAATACACGACTTCATATCAGTTTTGTTGTTCAACAATTATCTTAGTTTTTGGACTATCCCACGACTGTACATTTGTAAGCTCCACATTGAGTTTTAAGATATTTGAAAGGCAATACTGGTCATGGTCTTTTCTTTTTTACAAATTCCTCGGTTCAAATAAAGGGCTTCTCTGATTCAGATTGGGCTTCGTGTATTGATTCTCAACTTTCTATATCTAGAACATTTGCCTTTCTCAGTGACAATTTGATCTCTTGGAAATCAAAGAAACAAACGATAGTTTCTCGTTCTTCTTTAGAAGTAGAATATAGAGCTCTCGCTACTGTTACTTGTGAAGTTCAGTGGTTACTATATTTATTAAATGATCTCAGTATTACTCACTCTCAGCTAGCACTTCTTTATTGTGATAATCAATCAGCAATTCATATAGCTCAAAATCCTATTTTTCATGAAAGAACTAAACATATTGAACTTGATTGTCATCTTGTTAGAGAGAAGCTGAATGTTGGCGTTGTTCATCTTCTCCTTGTTTCTTCTTCTAATCAACTTGCTGACTATTTTATAAAAGCCTTGCCATCACCAGCCGTCCTTCTCTCTATCTTCAAGTTGGGCATTTCTAGCATTTATGCTTCAGCCTGGGGGTGCTATCAGATATCTCTGTTCTTTATTATTTTAGTTCTCTGTAATTGTTAACTATTCTGTAACTACAACTAATTTTTGTTATGATATGAGAGTGAGTAACCTTTGTATATAATAAGGATGTAACTGTATCTATCATTCTTTAATGGAAAGTTTCTATTTCCTTTCTTGAACTGCACACACTGTTATCTTTCACATTGATACCAACTCTACTTTTCTTGAAACAGTGAAATATAGGAAGATTAATTACCAAATAGTTCATGGAAAATTTAATAAAAGACTCCTCTGTTGATTTGGATTTTTTTTTTTAACTAAAAAGGATTCATCAAGCACTCCTTTTCCTTATTATGTTCATTTAAAAGAGCAACCACTAACTAGTGTTAGATCTCTTTTGCAAAGAGAAGTGGTATAGAAAGTACATGCCCGAAAGTATAATAGAGAAGTGCCCACTTATTTTCCACAAATTGTCCCTAAACTACAGTTAATAAGCAAGCAACATTTTTTATTACATTATTATTACACAGAGGTAGAGATGTCAAAAATTACCTTTTTCTCACCGTCCCATGCTATGTGAGACAAATATATGTATTTCAATTAAAATCGCACTCCAATGATTATGATTCTACCAAGGTAGTGTTCAATATGAGTAAATTGGACATAGAAATGAAAATCTTAAAAAAAATAATTATGTAAATTTACATAGAAAATCTCAATATTCTCATTCCTATGTGCAATATTTCCATCTACCAAACTGCCGGCCAAATGTCTCTTTTTTAATCAAAATTGATTTGATGATATATAAACTTTTGGCCTCACCTTCGATGCCTCACAATAATGATTTTTCTGACATTGTCCATAATTGTTATGCAGAACTCGATCTTTTTTTTTTTATATTTCTTTAGTAGTTATTTTGTGTACTATTGGTGATTATTTGAAATACATGAAAGACATATCATTCTGATACTTCTTCCAACGGGTTGCAAACAGGTAAGTAATTACTAAAAGTAATAATAGTATTTAAATAAGGTCCAAAATTATGAAAATAGTATTAAAAAATAATAAATTTATTATTATGCTTCCACATCAAAGTGAAGTGTAGTGCAACTCATGTCTGATTAATTTCCCATTTGGGAACTATGTTTAATATCTTTTTATTTATTTATTTTTTTGGGTTGCTGTTGTTTAGCACAAGATCTCTTACTTGGGCATTCGGCTCCAAAGAAATGCACAATATTTTAGTAAAATCTTCTTTTAGGCAATAATTAAAATTAATTACATTCAGTTTTTCCTACACTTGAAAAATACAAACATGTGAATCCTTAAAAATAAATGCACCGAATGCGCCTAGAGTGGGTGGGTGCATTGGCATATAATCTTAATTCTCATAATTAAGTCACTTAGGCAAGAACTTGCTTCTAACGCTGAAAAGTGTGAACAAAGCCTCTACCACACAATTCAGACTATCACCATATGCTCCATAGCCTGCATCGGTAGCACTTCCATTGAATCAGGATCCTGGGTTTATTTAGTTATAAAATATATATATACACACAACCCTTGCCCACGGGAAAGATAAAAGTCTTAATTCTGCATAATTGTTCCGTTTCAATTTTATTTTTATTTTGTTATTCCTTTCTTTACACCTAGAATTGTATATTACAAGATAAAAAAGTAAAAAGCCTAAATCCAAGATTTCTAATTTTGTTATACTCCCACCGCAATGCGAGGCGAGCCACTTTAGCTTTGCTAAGGCATGGGGTGGTGATTTTCTTTCATTGAGAAGGTTGATCTTCTTTCCCATTTATCTGCTTTTGTTTCTTTTTTAAGTTTTCTTTTAGCTATTCTTTCATAGGTTTTCCTTCTTTCTTTTTCGGGCTGTAAAGGAATCGTTGGTGAAGGTGGAGGTAGGGCTAAAAAGGAACTAAAATTCTTTTATCTTGCAAGATTTTAAGTTGTTCGAACCACTTGAAAAAATGCTTTAGTTGTCTGTCTCTTTAAGTTACTCGGTGAAAAGTGAAACATCTTTCTGACTTAATTTTAAGTGTTTTTACACTAACTACGATAATCCACCGTCTTCACAAACTGTGGAACTTCAACGAACGGACAATAGCTAACTGCATTTATAAGTGTTTCACATAGCACGAGGTACAAACCGCTAAGATTTTACCACTGCTACCTTCCAACACAGGCCTAGTTACTAATAGTTTATCTCAAGGGCATTGAGGTGGAAAAGACAAATTCATGGAAATCTGCAAGTTTGCTTAGTCTGTTTCAGACACGACAATAGACACTTGTTATTTCAAACGGCAGGTAGCTTACATCTCCAGTCCAATCTCAGTTCCCAAAGTGGTTCAAGCGGCTGACTACGGCAAGAGCATTTAAGCAGCAATTTCTATCATTTGTCCAGTGGTTTATATGTTGTATAGCAGTTTATGAGATGTTGCACCTTCTTTTTTTACTTTTAATATTACATTCCCCCTTCTTTTGGCACTAATTTGGTAAGGGTTGTCATGATTATAATAGTCAGTGTCAGATAAATATTTCCAAAGTTCCTTTTTTTGTGTGTGTATTTGGCACTGTTACACAATTGCATGAGAATTCCCGTTAGTGTTGCCAATACATTTTCCATAAGCCCATAGCTTGTACATAGGTCCTTCATCTGAGTCACTATCGCTATCAGAAGAAGAGATTGTCCAAAAAGCGTCAGCAAGCAGGTACTCCACAACCTAGCAGCACAGCCACACTATTTAATTGTTCAAAAAACATGCAATCTATTGGTTCTAAGATAATATTGAGACATAATAATAGTCAAAAACCATACAATAATAAAAAATAAAAATAAAACATATGTATAGTACTCACGTATTTCAACTTTTTAGTGAGCATATCTTAGACCACACTCGCCTATATAATTAATTAGAATGTGGTGAAATCTGCAATCATAGATTTAAAAAAAAAAAAAAATTTCTAATTTGAATTTGACACCAATCAATCCATGCCATGGTTTAGATGCTGTCACCTCATATGGGTGTGTTTTTATGTTTTTCTTTCAATAAAATAAAATAAAATTAATTGTTATAAGTGATGAATAATGTTACCGTCACATTTAGAATCATGGGAGACACTCAAGCCTCCTACCGTAACACCCAAGCACCATGGATCATGGTTCCCTACCTTAAGCAATCTCCCCAATTTAACAACCAACCAGCCATTGATACCCCATCACCCGAAAGAGATGCAAAGACCCAGTTACTAGCCAATAGTTTAATGTTATCACACACTTGCTCACTGTCCCTATAATGATCGATGGGGAATCACCCAGCTAAGTATCTTCCTGAAAGCAGAATGTTGCCATTACCATCCCAATGCAGTATGCTCAAGAAACTATGAACCAAGCAAAGAAATTAACTTCCATGGGCAACGATAAAACAAGCAACCATCACTACCAAACCCATTACTATCACCAAACAAGGCCCAATCGCCCTACTTGCTTCAAATAACTTGGACCTATAGCGACTCTACCTCCAACAAGAATCTGCACAACCTCTTGCCACATGGAGCCTTATTCCTCAAACTTATGTTGCCAATCCCAACATCACCTGTCTCTAATGGCTTCTACAACTCAACCCACTTAATCGAGGAAATTGAGCTAGAACCTTCCCTCCCCTTGCACAATAAGCTTCTGAACATCCTCTCAATCTCTTATGCTACCCCCACTGGAATCCTGAACACAGATAGATACCATAACAACATAGCACCAAAACTCCCTGTAAGTGTGTCACTTTACCTCCCTTTAACCAGAAGGTTCTCATCCAAGCTCTAGGGCATCTTTCAGAGAATTGGATCCCAAAATTAAGTGCGTTTGCATTGTTCCCCACAGACAAGCCAAGCATATCATTGGCCATATGTTAATCAATTGCTCAACTTTGTTAGTCAAGCTAAGCAATCAGCATGCCTCTATGTTAATCCTAGACAAATGACACTTCGCTACATTTATCAAGAGTCTCAACGTCATACCAAAGCAATGAAGCAAATGAATGGCATTCAAAATGTTGTGTTCCTCCCCACTCAAAAGTGCAAGCGCATATCATTCATGAACTATATATGAGGAATCTCCACTATATATCTTACAACTAAGAACCCCAATTTCCAAAAATCTCTAATAAGCTCTAGTGCAAGGTCCACCCAAACAATCTACCACTAGGATAAATCGAAAAGGTCATATCAAATCAACAAGCCTTAATCCTCTGCTTGCTGTGACTTTCACCCTTGGTCTACCATTAATCACCATGGAATGTGAGTGAAACCAACACAATCCATGATCCGCTGAATCCATCTACCCCCATCCCTTTCTTACATGAAACAAACACTAAAAACTCCATTCCTCGAAATTGTAAGGTTTAGTAAAATCAACCTTGAATACAACTTCTTTCCTTCAAGGTGCCTTATGCTACCAAATTGCCCCATTAGCAATAATAACTGCATAAAAAATTCGTCTATTCTTAACAAATGTTGGCTGATTTTGTTTAATTAAGGAGGGAAGGGATATATTTGAGTCACATGGCAAAGGTTTTGGCAAAATGATCTTAAAGAGGCACGTGACTAGGTTAATAGGACAAAAATCCTTCATTTTCCAAAATGCCTCCATGGGAATTAGGCAGATGTAAATTTCATTGATGTGATTGTTTACAATGTCAAACTGGTGACTTATAAGACTCTCATTACATCTTTAATAAACCAAGAATGTTGCATGAAAGCCACATAGAAATCGTCTACACCTAGTGTGTTGCTCCCATCACAACTTAACACTACCTCTTGTGCCTCCAACTTCACGAAAGGTCCTTCAAGCATAGTACAATCTTCCAAGCTAATGGAGTCCTACTCAAGGGCTTTAATCCCCCAGTCAAGGCTTACTTGTCAAGAAAACGCTTTCAAAACTTTAAGTTAAGGTCTTATCCACAATCCTTTCTTCCGATTCAATAAGAATAACATCCACCTTCTCAATCTTGGCAATACAGTTCTTGTTACACCTATGATTAAGAATGTCGTGAAAGAATTCAGAATTCGTCTTCTTCCTCAACCAACAAATCTTAGTCCTTTGAAGAACCAATCTATCTTCATTTAAACAAAATTCCATTAACTCAACTTCATAAAGCTTTTTGCAAGCATTAACCTCTATCAACCATCCTTCCCCCTCCTCAAGTCTATCAAGCCTAGAAACTATGCACTCAAATTTCAACCAATTTTTAGCAATGGAATCAAAGAGTGTTCTACCCCATTCTTTGACCAGCTCCCTCAATTGCTTCAACTTTGCCATAAATTTTAGATTGCCACCAATCCTTCATATTCTAGAAAAGTCCCTGTCGTTGAGCCAGTCATTCTCAAAACAAAGCAATAGGGGACCCTACCTCACATTCCTACTGTCAAGTAATAAGGTTTTGTGATCGGAAGCAAGTCTCACCATTGAATCCAATTTATAGTATCAGAAAAGTCTTCTCCACCCAAATAAGTTGAAAGTTTTCACCTACTACTAAAATATCTTTATAAAATATGATGGGATAGGACTACAAAAAGTAATTTGGTGCACCATAGAATAAGTTTTTAAATGAAAAATAAGAATTTAAATTAAGTAAAAACCCATTAGTGCTACTGTCTCAACCTCTAGCATACCCAATTTCAACTATAAAAATTACAAAAAATAAAAATTAGAAAACAACTGCAAGCAAACTAAAAAAAAAAAAAAACAAACAAAAACAAAAACAATTGCGAGCAAATTCAAGAAAAAAAACAATGGCAACTGCAAAACCAGATCTGCGGTCGGTTTAGTTTTGCAATTGATTTGATTTTGCAAATGTAGTTGCTGCATTCCTAAGAGATCTTTTAAAATTTTTAAATTTAAGAGTATCTTTTTTTATTTTTTATTTTTTAATATAAAGAGGAAAAAAGCATGAAGAAGAAAAGCGAGTAGAATACGAAGAGCAATGACAAGAAAGGAAGAAGAAGATGATTTGCAATTTTGCAAACACCACAAATTTAGAAAACCACTACTAAAAACTCTCAAATTGCAAAACCACCACTAGCAAAGTGCCAGCGGTTTTGCAATTTCAAGTGGGTTTTGCAAAACCACCACAAGCAAATTGCAGATGGCTTAGTGAAAGTGCCACAACCTTGTTAGTGATTTTACCACCTTTATTTTAAATGAAGAAGAAATGACAAAGAAAAAAGCTTAATAGTTATTGCTCACATAGAAGGGGCCAATGTGAAAGTCATTTTGCCTGAATCTTGCAAGTTTGACCATCTTTATTTCATCCTAGCTTATTAAAAGGTAAGTCAAATAGATTTTTTATATCATCTTGTCTTACAGCCAATTTAGAGACTAGGTCTAAAACTAGTGTTACCTTATCCGATATTGGCCGTTAGATTTTCCCTTAGAGCTTAATATTAGCAAGTGGGCTAGGTGCAAAATTTTGAAATTAAAATTTCCAACTTGGATGTAAGGTTGCATATAACACCCCTTCCTTTGGGAGGCTAATGCACTTAGAGCAACTCCAACCCAAACCTCCAAATTTGGAGGGACCACTACTCCCATATTGGTCCCGCTCCCCTCCAAACTCTAATTCATTTCTAACCCATCCCTCTATATTTACACTATTCCTCCCTCTAAAAAAAGCATATTCTAAGAATATTCTTTTCTAATCTTATTTTATATTTTATATTCATTTATATTATTTTCTTTAAAATTAATACTTCTACATATAAATTTTATTATTTGGTTATACTATTAGGTATGTTGTAGTAGCTATAATTTTATTTAATATATAAAATTAGTTATCAATTAGTATAAATTTTTAATATATGATAAAGTTAAATTTACATTATTTAAATTTAAATTATTTTTAAAATATTTAATTAACTTAAAACACTTATTAAAAAATAAAAACAAAAAATTAAAAAAAAGGTTGCCTTCTTCGAATTTCAAATAACAAAAACTAAAAATAAATAAATAAAAAAAAGAGAAGGGGAGGGGGGGCGTCGTGGGCCCCCCACCCCGCCAAAACCAAGCGGGAGCTACAGTGCCCCGCTAGAGATAGCAAGGCACTGTAGCTCCCTGCCCGGTTTGGCAGGTGTTGGAGTGTCCAACCCATGCCAAACCTCCAACTCACGCCAAAGTTGGCATGGGTTGGAGTTGTCCTTAGTACGCAAGTTTATTAGCAATTGAGACTTTTTTTATGAAAGAGGTCCATTCTAGACCTGAAGTAAAGTTGCTAAATAAACTAATTGTGTCGTAGTGAAAATGTAACTAGGCTCCAAAAGGTAGAAAATATCATGAATTGTTGAACTATAAAACACAATTGTCCTAATTAGATGTACGCTAAAACAATGGAAAACACAAGAAATACGACAATAAAATACCTCTTGGGGTGATACAGGCTTGATTTGATGATTCTTATATTTTGAACCATGGTGTACATTTGAACACTTCATATTATTGAGCCAAACCATTGATCTACAGTGCCAACAATATCCCCTATTTGAAGTAAATCTTCGAGATGACTTTCCTGAGAAAAACACAACTTGGATAATTAAGAAGTAAACAAGTTGCCACACAATATTGGACCATCAACAAAAATAGGTTTTATAATGCTGACCTTTACCTATTATTATTTGAAGCCACTTTATAACCAATTTGGGTGATATGCATGAATTATGAATATCAAAAAAGAAAATGAACACAATTAAAGGAGGATCAATCAAGTCCATGAATATTATTGTCCCATCATGACTACTAAAACTTGCGCTAAACAAATCAAAATTGCATTGAAAAATTGATTATAAGTTAAATATACGTAAATTATGAAAAGACATCAATCTGATAGCAATCATCTAAATCATAGGGCTTTGGCACTTATAATTGAAATGCCTAGTATAAGATTTGTTACTTGGAATCGTTTCTTTTTTCTCTAATACCTTGAATCTTTACTTTAATGTATATACCCATGTCAACGTGATTAGGACATGGAACTAGGATATGTGCAACAATTCAAGTCTATACACCTCAATAAAAGAGAAGATTGAAACAAATAGAACAACAAATAAGTGAAAATTTAATTGACGAGACAAAAAAAAGACAATGAATAAGTGAAAAGAAAACAAAACAAAATAGGGGGAATGAATAGAGGCTTGAACTTGATATTGAAAAATATTCTAATCAAAGTACCCAAATCAATATTCCTGGACAGCTTCTAGTCAAGACCGCACATCTGAATTTTAAAATGAATTGGTTCAGCCTCGAGACACATGCCCCCGATCAGTAGAACTGTAGCCCATTGCTAAGTTAGAAGTAGAGATCCATGCTGCAAACATGATGACAGATCTCTCCTATATCTTATCTATGCTAGCCATGGTATAAAAATTAGACGAATTTCGTCGAAATTAGCCGAATTAATTAGGTAATTTGAACAATCAAAACGAAGTTCACTTGTAATTATAAAATTACAAAATTTTGTTGAAATCGTCAAAAAAAATCGGCAAAGCTCACTTAAAAATTGAAGTTTTGAATATTTTTGTGGAAAAAAAAGTATAAAAGTAGTAAGAAAGAGTATTTTTATGAAAGAATTTATGTAGTACACAAAGATTCTTCTGTATAATTATAAAGATTATACAAAAAATCATTATCTATAAATAAAGAAGATTTAAGGCGAGATATGTATAATTGGAGAGTAACCATCCAATAGAAAGAAATATGAGTTGTAGACTGAAGAAGAGATGACAGAGAGAAGAGAGAGAAGTTAAAAATAAGTTAAACGCCTAAGAAAAGAACGATAAATGAAAATCAGGGTTTATATTAGAGTTTGACAATAATTTTTTTTTTTGTTTTTTTCTTTTTCTAATAGTTTTAAGTTAATATACGTGATGTGCATTAAGCATTATTAATGTTAACATATATATATTCGGAACCATTATATGTATAATTTTATATGTATAATGTATTTATTATATTTGTTTTTGACATTTTTAATAGAAATTGTGCATATTTTAACATTTATATAATTTTTTTTTTTGAATTTTTCTACATTGGTAAATTTTACAAAAATTCTTTTGAATTTCTCAAACTCTTCGAATTAATTCGAATTTTCAAATGTCGAAGGTTGGGACGAAATCGAATTTTCGTTCCGTGATACTAGCCATACAATTAAAAAAAAAAAAAAAATCTTTTGTTATTCTCCTCACATGTAGCATACCAAACAGCCAAAAAGCGTACATTTCCAATATAATTTAAGGGGGAATGAGACAGATTCTAGGGGATAGAGAACAGATCAGTAGTTGTTGGTGGCTTCAGCTATCCAAGCTTGAACTTCCCCCTGGTCCAACGACCAAAAGACAGAAATTTTTGGATGGAGAATGTTAGCAATTAAATCCCTATTTAGTTAGAAGTACCGGACAAGAATACACTTGACAGATCTAGGATCTAATTTTCTCCTGCTAGGTGAACATGGACAGATGATAGACCTAAAATTTTAGAAATGAGATTGTTTGAGGTTTCAAGATTAGGATCAAATTGTGGCAGATTTGGTACAAGAAGTAGAATTTCAAGCGTAAGAGCAAGACTCATGTCACCGTCTTATACGCTTGCAACAGTGGTTAGGGACCTATCAGTTCTGGTGGCTATTTTTTAACTGCTTAGACATGGGTTATAGGTATGGAATACATGAGAGTAATTAGTCATGGGATAAATGATCCAGTAGCACTAGAATCTATGCCCAAAAGTTGTCTAAGGATTTATTCAAGACCTTTATTCCAATAATAATAGGAAACTTAACAGAATGTATCAAAGAGCGGTATTTGAGGTATTTAAAAAATTTCAAGAACAATGTGTAATCATTCAATCTCACATCGAATCCTATTTATGCCAAATTGTTCTTGACAACTAGTTGGTTACTGAACAAGCATGCACTCTTTTCAATGACCCTCCTATGTAGCCTCATTCTTTATTGGACATTGATAGCTCGCCGTGAAGTTCATGACAATTCTGCATGGAATGTCTACCGTTTTGACATTAATAGCACCATAAGGTTATCCTTTCTCTCTCAATTAGGATCATTAATTATTCAGCTCCTTGAGTGCCTATTATCTGCATGCTATCTCAACTAGCCACCAAAATTGACCTTACATCTTTTGAGATTTGAGAATGACACACTTTCTTTGGCACATATAATGGAGATAGTTTTGTTTGGAGTTGACAACTCCTTGATGAGTAAAATCGTGATTTTCAAGTAACCACCCAACTAACAAGTTCATAGACTATCTTTCTCAATGTAATTCTTGAGAATCACTACATCCTCAAGGCACTTAGCCTCAATCTGATAATAGTCAAGTTCTTCCCAAAAATTCTTCAACATAAGGACACACTTTACAACCCTTTTTATGTCCCAGTTTCACAGCTTCTATTTCAACCTTCACTTCATGCACTTGGGCTACATCTAGTGCCTTGGAATATTTTTGGCGAAGGACATCCTAGATAAATTTAACAATCAAGAGCATACATCTAATTGATCTCTGGTATCATCAAATTCAATAGCCTCACCATAATCATCAGATCTTCATTATCCCATGGTTTAAAATGACAATCTTCTTTCTTCATATTGGTTCCCAAAAGATGACTTAACTATTCTTCACTTTCAAAAAGGAATGCACAAACTGAGACCACTTCAACCAACTCTTCCCTTGGAGTTTGTATGCTAGTTGGATATTCTATAATTTCCACGTCCTGTGATTGGACACTACTGTCTCCAATTGTACAGTTTCTGACACAAGCAACATTTTCCTCTTTTTCCTTATCTAATAAATAGAATGTAAAAGAATATAAAAAAGGATTAAAGAAAAGAAGAGAGAGAGAGAGAGAGAGAGAGAGAGAGAGAGAGAGAGAGAGAGAAGAGTAGAAAGGAGATCTTGCAAGGAGAGACCACTAAAAATGAGAAAGTTTGAGAGAGAAAAGAAACAGAGAAATGATTGTGGCAACATGAGAGAGCAAACAGATGAGAAAGACATAAGCAAAGAGACAAGAATCGAGAAGAGAGAACAAATAGTTTGTTAGAAACAACAAATGTGACCCCTTCTAACATTTCATTCTGTCTAGGTAACTCAACAAACGTACGGCTTACTTTATCTAAGTGAAGCTAATACAAGAGTTTGAAGACATCATGGAGGAGTTTGGCTTTCCTCATCAAATGGAAGGTCAAGATAGAAGAGACGCACTAGTGTAACACTCTCAATAGAGTGAACAGAACATGATGAGGGATAATTGCTTGGAATATCTTTTTCTATGAAGATAAAGGACAGCGAAAAATTGAGAACCAATAAAGAGATGTACTAAATGCAATAGATGGATGTTTTCTAGATGTGGAATCTTTTAGTTCTTCCTATTTGACCCAAGACCAATCAAACTAGCCATTAGGGTAAGTCAAGTAGATTGAGCACAGATGATGAAGAGTAATACCGACAACATTAGTTGCAAAAGAAGATAAAATCAAGAAGTTGCAATGGGCAATGCACCGTCAACAAGCAATGGAGCAGCAACGATGTACAAGAAGAAAACCAGATGGATGAAGAAGTGATTACAACAATCATCAAGTAATCAATGATGAACAAAGAAGATAAAGATGAAGGTCGGATCGCGTTTAGGTAATTAAGGTCAAGCTGAAATAATTTCAATGTAATGTATTCTTTGATAATTAGCATTGTACAAAGACTCCTATATAAGTGATTTCCATAGAACAAAAGAAAGAAATTTTCCTACTCCAGTGGATTCCTGTTATGATAGAATTTTCTAATTCTACCCTATAGACATGCTTTCTAAAGACAATCTTTCCAAATCACAATGTTTCTACTTTATAGAGATTTTGCTTCCCACATTGATATTAGTGGAAATGACATTTCCATGCATTGAGGCTTTCTTGGAAGTTTGAGGAACAAAACAATCATTTGGTCATTAGCTAGAGTTCAATTTCATTTTTACAAGCATATTTTTTCTTTCTTATCCTGAAAATAACCTCCTGAAACATATTCTACCGTCTCACCCGAATGCAAGGGATTTGATTTGTCCTTTCAATATATTAACATGTATGTCTATTTCAATGTGCACATATATATGGTTTGAATCAAATGATTTGATATAGATTTGAAAATTAGCCAACATTAAATCAAATGGCTTAGCAGTCAATACAGACTTCAACTTAGATGGTGAGAACAATAAAGTCAAGAGTTTCTGACGGAATGGGAAATGGGTGAACAGTTTCTCCTCCATTTTCTTTTAAAAAAAATGGAAAAAAGCAGCCAAGGTTTAGTCCTTAGCCTCTCAGCTAAAGTACAAAACCCAACTAGGAGTTTCACCAAACTTTGAGATTGGGCTAAATTTTGAGATTTGGAACCAATTAAATTTAGCAAACTTCTCCTGCAATAGAAAATAAAAAAAAAAAAAACTACATAGTGGCCCAATTCTGTTACAAGACTCAAATTTGGGTTCCTTAAGATATAAATTATGTGAGGACTGAAAAAACAAACAAAAAAAGGCGCAATTTCACATTTAAAAAAAAAAATCTTATAAGTGAAATCCAAAAATCAGATGTATATATTTGAAAGCAATGCTTGCAATGCCCTCAATCCTTTTCTGGGTCTCATTACTATGACTTATGCCTAAGGGTGGCAATTCATGTAGTCAGGTCACAAAAGGCTTAACCCGTTTATTAATTGGGTCATGATACGTAAACCTGAACACGATTCATTTATTAATTGGGTATACATAAACCCAAACATATTACTAAATATATTAATTTTAGATTAATTTATTTACAAATTATTGATTAACTTATTTTTAATCATGTTAAACAGGTCATTTTTGGATTAAGCAGGTTAATCTATTTATGACCTATTGACCTGTATTTTAGTCGTGTCCAATCGTGTTTAACCTGTTTTGACCCAAACGTGTTGACTTCATGTCATGTTTGGGTCGAGTTATTGCATCGTGCCACAAATCATCAACCCTAACAAACAAAGAGAACAAAACAACCAAGTAACTAGCAATGATGTCATTGTTAATGACGTAGACCTTAAAATACAAAATGTGGGCAACTTAATATTTGTTAGTTTATGCTAACTCTGAATTCTAAATTGAGATACAGAAAAGCCTTGCTCGCAACTATCAAGCACAAAGTTCCCAATCACATTATGTAGATTAATCACACTTCAAGGACTAGAAATGCCTCATTCAATACGAGAAAACCTCTTAAATCAAGAAGGATTCTATCCCCTAAAACATGCTGGTCAGATTAGTTCACTCAATAAAAAGAATCACTAGGGTCATCTATGGTGCAAGAATTAAAAGATTTGCATCCCATTAATGAATAATCACAACAACAAGGGCATGGAACTTGCTTTTCAATTAAAGGTTGTGCAAAAATTAAATGACATCTTATTTCATGTGTGAAAGGAAACAAAAGGGTGAAACATTCTAAGGAATTTCGTCTATGATATAAAAAAAATCAAAATTAAAATAAAAACCCAAGTCCATTCCAATCAATAGAAAGAATACAGTTGCAAGGAGTAAAGGGGAGAAGGAATCAACAAGGTTTCCAAAGGTTAGCCTGGTAGAGGAAGTGCAATAATTATTGGGAGACATGCCAATCTTCATTTTATCGAGCACCAAATGTTCAAGTGCACCTTAAACTTTGGTACTTAAAAGTTCAAAATTAATGCAAAGAAACCTGATTTGACAAGAAGTTTTGTCAATTCATCATGTTAGAAAAGTTCAGGTACCTTTACCTACAAAGAATACAAAATGAATTCCTAACCCAATCAAGAATTTAATTGAATTTACCATTCTTTTCCATTATTTTCCTTCTAGAACCCATTGGAATAAATGTTAAAGGGATTCATATATCTTTAAGGTAAGGGAAGGGAACCATTGCAGGAAAATCAAGGGAAAATGGATCGGCTATGCTTACAGCTCTAAAGGTATGAGTAGTTATGGAAGAGCAGATTGTCAAGAGAGATGGCTATTCCTCATTCCATCAAGGATTCATTATTCAAGTTTGTGTCAAACTTTGGTCAGTTACAAATTAAAATTAAAAATCAGTTCAAGGAAATCCAATTTAGTAAGGAGAATTTGGTACAAATTTTCACATTAGGGAAGTTAAGAGCATGTTAGCTGTAGGATCAGAACGTTTGTAATCTTATTCAGCATTTCATAGAAAGAAAAGGAAAAAGAAAAGAAAATGCCATAGACGTAGTTATTCATTCTCAAAAGAAGAGAACAGCATGCTAAGAGCTTTGCACTCGGCAAGAATCATAACTATGACTCCAAATCTCTCAAGAAAAAATAGGACGGGTTCCAAGGTTTCAAGGCCAATCAACAAAAGCCTAGCACACTTGGATTCTTGCATAAATGAAAAGGGCCGTATAAAATTGTTCCAATAGATTCTTTTCCAGGTTTTTCCATCATCCATCAAACTTCCTTGGTTCATCCTCCCATAGTACCTTTTCATGTTGTTTTCTTTTTTTTTTTTTTTTTTTTTTTTTGGAAGGCTTAGGATCTTGATGGTCATAACTGATAAGGCATTGTGTTTGTGAGCACAATTGGAGTACGATAATGTTGATGACTTGCTTCAGAGGATCTTTCAAAAAGGTCTGACTTTCCTTTGTCTCTAACTCTTGCTCATATTAATTGTGTCTCAAGTACATATTCTGATTGTCTAATAATTGGATGCCAAAGGTCCTTCACCTAGAAAGTTGAGTGCTTTTATTTGCAGCTAATCTTCATTAAGGATATTGGCATCTTTAAGGAAATTAAAAAAAAAAAAAAAAAAGGGAATCCATGAGTCTTTGAGAGTTAGAGCACAAATAACAGGTCACAAAGTTGACACTCCACTTTCAGTGCTTTTGCAAAGTGCAAGTGGCCTCGAGGTTTGTATTTCCATGAAAGGTTGTTCAGTTTTGGGACAGTGAACTTACTCAGTTTTTCGTGCCTTTCTGACCAATTTTCTTAAATATCAGCAACAATTCTTAACGCATTAATGTTAATTGACCAAAAATTTTAAAAGCAAACGGAAGAATCCTCTTAACTGTTAGTTGAGCCTTTGTGTAGCAGTAATAGTTGTTCAATTTACATTTGAAGGTCATAGATTCAAACCAAAATTTCTTGGTGACGTGGGAATAAAACTAGGTGCAACTCAAACCAACCCCAACCTTGTAAAATGGCAAAAATATTACACCCTGAATCCTCACTTTTTAATTTTGCAGATCACAAATATATTTCACGTGTAAACAAACGTTCATCAATTAAATATACCTATATATGCTCCTTTAAAAGCCTCTCTCCAGTTGATAGCAATCACATGATCAATGCCAACCGTTTTCTGATGTGCAATTGTGCTATGTGATGGTTCTCCAAAGTGAACCTTATTTTCAGAAGATCCATCAAAAGTTGCAGAGAATATCTTATACTGCAGCTGCCACAAGTTTTCATCATTTGATGCTGAATTCCATGACCTTGAAAGATTCAATATGTTAACATTAATATGGATAAAAAGCAGGGTCAATGTTTCCTCATGTCGCAGACACAAATATAAATGCAACATGAAGTTTTCATAGTCCTCGTAAATTCATAGCTTAGAAGCATAATTATGTAGGTAAAGAATACAGATACAGCTAAAGGTGGAAAAATGATGAACTTTTGTTCTTAATTCACTTTATTTATTTTTCAAAATGGGCAAATGTCTCCTAATAGTGTTTTCAAGGTGCCAAATCAATCTTAGAACCATGTTGTCTTTCTCCCTTCAAAAAGGACAACTTAGGACTATGCGAGATTATTAATTTCCCAAACTTTATTCTCTTGTTCAAAGAGTTTTTGGCTTCTTAGGATTCTTAGTCCTTCAGAGTCAAGAACGAAAGGGCGATGGAGAAACAACGATCGAACTACTAGTCCAATACGTTCAAGAACAAAAAGGTATAGTACATTTAGGAAGATACCTAATCCTCATGGACAAACTAGAAGCAAGAAAAAGAACGTATCTCGAGGTCTAGAAAAACGATCCTCTAGAGGAAGGCTAGACAACTATTACTAGAAGGAGGAGGACCAAATAGATAGACGAAGCCGACAAGGGCCCCACTAAAAAGAAGGAATAGAGGAAAGGAACAAAGGATTAAAGAAGGGGAGTAATTCAGATGAGTGGCGGGCAAAGACAAAAAGAGTTATGAGGTGGAATAAAAATAACGATAGTACCTGTTGAAAATGCAAATGGGGAAAGTGGAATCCAATTGATGAAATGTTCAACACGAAGTATAAAATTTTCTTTGTTCAAAGTGACAGGATTGAAATAGCAATAGAAGAAGAAACAGGAACAAGAGAATATTCCATCTCCTTGGAAAACGTAGAAGTTGTGGGGCTGAAGGTACAAGTGGAGGAAGCAACGGAAAGCACCAAAAGATGGGACCTTCAAAAGGTTTAGAAGGGCAGAGATTACGTGGCATGGTCAAGTCATAATCAAACATAAGAAGGAGCTTTATGAGAGTTTCAAAGCTAATTATTGGCAGCTAGAGGACCATTTATGTCACCAAGGAAGAAAATTATGCATGGTAGAAGGGTCTTTGGAAGGCCTTAGACACGGTTGTGATGGGGGAAGATCTTGGAAACAGGAGGAGGAAGGAGAATGAGAACATGCATGAAACATAGGCGCAAGTGGTAAAGGGGAAAGCGAGGGCAGAAGCTAGCCTTGTAAGGGAGAAGAAGAACAAAAGTGAGCAGAGAAGTCACACGGAGGAAGGACGACAAAAAGGAAGGAAGGAAGGAATGATTGTAATTAGAAGGAAAAATGACCTTGTGAGTTGGGAGGAAATATATTATAAGTGAGTGGGGCTTTGTATTTGTGTTGTGTTTCATGGCCGGGACTTCCCTTGCTTGTATTTGCTCCTCTCTATGAATAAAATCGTTTTGTTTCTCTGAAAAAAAAAAAAAAAAAGAGTTTGGGAGGAAATAGAGACAGCCCTAAAAAAAAACTATAGGAAGGAAGGTAAAAGTGCCGCCAGTAGATGCAAGGATGGCTATTCTCATGTGCTACAATCAAGAAGAAATGAGAAGTATTCTCAAAGGAAAAGAAAGGACTGTACGAAGCTCCTTCACTACTGAAAGTTGAGACGATTATATGGTGATGGAGACAAGGGAGATTGAAAGCAAACATGCATGGATAGGAATAGAAGGGATACCCCTAACCAAATGGAACATGGACACCTTCATGCACAATCCCAAAAAGGTGTAGTGGACTAGTGGATGTTGCCAAAGTCACGGTATCTAACACTAAAGGGCAAAAAAGATGAGATTGATTCCAACAAAACTCGAAATCTACTATGATGACGGTGTTATGGAACTTTTGATGATTTATTTACGAAGGAAACGACATCGGGAGGTGGAATTTAGAGAAGAAAAAGGAGGAGAGAAACGAAGACCAAGGCCCATAGCACCAACTGGAGAAAAATTCTGGCAAACAAGTCCGACAAGGGGAGCATAGAGAAAGTCGATGGGTGGGACAGGTACTTGAGTACAGAGAACAAAGAAAAGTTGATGGCCACAGGCACTACAAAGGAGACCATCACAGTTCATATCCTCCATTTACCATCATAGTTTATAGTGGGTGAAATGGAGGCTAGGTGATAGAAAAACAATTAGGGTCTAAAAAGACATACGGTTTGGTAGTCAAACTTTCAAAGAGCAATTCCCTAAAATCTACAACAAATCATCTCTAACCGAGACGGAGATGAACATATGGGAACTTGTTCCCACATGTTCCAAGGTCGCTCAGTCAAACCAAAAGAGTCGGTCAATATAGAAGAGAAGAGAAGAGACAAGGAAGGACCCAGGAACCACCGAAGTGATATTGAGATGAGGAAGCCTATATGCCAAAAACCAGATATCAAGTCTGGAAAATTCAAAGTCATAAGATTCTCAGATAGTTATAGTTGGAAAGAAGTGGAGGAGGAACTATCTAAGGTTCTGGGAAGAGAACCGCATTTGACGGTGATCGATGTTGCCAGAGCGCTGATACATAGCTGGGAACGGAGAGGAAACGCACCGACTTCGGGGTCCCCCCCCAGCCACAGTTCAGGACCGAAGTCCTCATAGAGGACTGGAATGACTTTGAGTTGTGGGAGCAACGAAAAATCGTGTGCAGAGATAGTTGGATCAGCATTGAAGGTATACCAGCAGAGAAATGGGGGCTTCCTCTCATCGAGCAAATAGCAGAGGAGTGCGGAGGGCTTTTGAATATAGCAGAAGATAACCTCAGGAACAAATCAAAGGAACTAGGCTTCGTTAAAGTGAAGGGTCTTCATTCTGAGTTCCTACCGGCGAAATTAGAGATTTACGATGATGACGGAGTCATTGAGCTAAGGCTGCATGATCTTCAAAGGAAGTGGTGCCACGAGGTGGAAGAAGCTAGAGAAAACGATAAGAAGAGGGAGAAGAAGGAAGAGAGAGCCCGAACAACGAAGAAGAGAGAGGGGCTGCCGGGGAAGGCGGAACGACGGCGGTCGGAGAAGGTGAAGAAGTCAAAGAAGGATGGTGGTGACGACGTGACAGCTCAAACAGCAATATATCATCGCCGCACTACGGAAGTTAGACAAAACAGGGGGGTAAGTGAGCTACAACGCCCATCTAGTAGGATAAGGGAGCAGTCTCAGAGTAGGAATGACGTGCAGAGGAGGAGTAAGAAGAAGAAGGACACAGACCAAAACAGGGCTCTAGATTTTCCGCAACGGGCAAAGGATCCGGATCCTGAGTTGGAGCCGCATGAACAAATAGAGCAGGCACACGGGCCCAGAGACAGTGGGCCTGGGCTGATGGACCAGAAACGGCAGGAAGAAGTAGGGCTCGGTAAGAAGGGGCAAATACCCAGAGAAGGAAAAAGCCCGAGGAAGATTTTAGAAAGGTCAGAGCTCAAAACGTACACTAGAAAGCAAGAGAACAAGGAAAGGAGTAACAATATCTGGATCGAGTTAACAAGCCCAAATAAAGCCACGAGGAAAGGAAAAGAAATCGTGTCATACTCCTCTGAGTCTGAAGATTACGTCCCAGAAACTCCATTCTCCACTCCGAAGTGGCCAGACAAGGCGACCGAAGAGGAAGGCACGGGCCTGGAAACGTTAAGCACGAGTGCTAGACCCTGGAACCCAAAGGTACGCTCTATTATCCGTTTTACTTCACCAACTAATGATGCAGGTATCTACAGATTTTCCCCACGGAGGTATGACAAGGAAGAAGAGTGGAACAGAGTGCTAAATCCTGACGAACATTCAAATAACAATAAACGAGACAATAGCAAATCGAAGGAGAATGAGGATTCAGAAGCGAACAGAGTGGCCAGATTTTTGGATAAGATAGACATAAAGCAGTACGATCAAGGCAGGCTTTGGGCTTAGAGTTTCCAATTAGGATATTTTCCTGGAATATCAGGGGCTTTGGCCCCCGACAAAAATGCAGTACAATCAGACGTGCGGTCCAAGTAGCTTCCCCCCAGATAGTCACCTTCCAGGAGACCAAACGAACAACTATTTCCCCATAAATGATGGACCTAGTGTGGAGAAAAAGGTTCTGCAATTGGACCACGATCCCCGCGGATGGCACAGCAGGAGGAATCCTGGTAGCCTGGGACAGCCAGCAAATCACAGTCATTGATCAGTTCGTTGGTCGTTATTCTCTCTCGATTCAAATTCTTCATCCAAGCAATACTAGTTGGTGGTTCACTTCAGTGTATGGTCCCTGCTCACCTAAAGACAGAGATTTCTTTTGGGATGAGTTGGCAGCTCCCTCATCAATTCTCTCGGGGTCATGGGGTATAGGAGGGGATTTCAATGCTATCAGGTGCATGGAGGAGAAGACCCACTGTTCGTCTTCGTCGTATGACATGAAACAGTTTGATGACCTCATCAATGAGTTGTACTTGAGGGACGTTGAACTTCAGAATGCAAGGTTCACTTGGTCCAATAATCGAGATCAACCAACCCTTTCAAGATTAAATCGTTTTCTCGTTAATTCAGACTAGGATAACCTATTCCCAAATAACCGTCTTACCACCCTCCAACGAAGCACCTCAAATCATTGGCCAATTCAGTTGGATACTCAACCGAGGCGGTGGGGGCTAGCTCCTTTCAGATTCGAGCACTCCTGGATGGATAGGAAGGAGTTCGGAATTAACATGAAGGAATGGTGAAACAAGCCGTCTCACGGAAAATAGGAAGGATTCAGATTCATGTAGAAACTCAAGCAGCTCAAGATAGATTTAAAAACATGGAGCAGGAACTTTCGGGATGCGGATGATCGTGAGAGAGAGTTGCCCTTAAAAATTCAGGAGCTAGATCGCAGAGCTCAACAGGGCATCACCACACAGGGGGATAAAGAGCTGAGAACCAAAACCTTGCAGGAGATGAATAATATTGAAAATAGAATTGACAGGGAGGCCAGACAGAAAGCTCGCATCAAGTGGGCCAAGGAGGGTGACACCAACTCAAGATTCTTTCACAGGCTGCTATCAATTTGGAGAGAAAGGGCTTTCATATCCAAAATCAAAGGTGCAGATGGAGTCACAATTGAGGTGGAGAGAGATATACAGCAACACATTATTTCATATTTCACGAATTTATACTCAGACGGCAAAGGTCCAAAATGGGCGATAGATGGGATAGATTGGAACCCTATAAAAGAAGAGCAGAAGTTTTGGCTTGAAAGGTCGTTCATGGAAGAGGAGGTGAAGGAGGCAGTTTTTAGCTGCGAAGGAGAGAAAGCACCTGGCCCAAATGGATTCACAATATTATTTTATCAAAATAATTGGGACCTGTTGAAGACAGACATTATCCGAACCTTGGAAGAATTTTACTCCTCGGGGGTTATCAATAAATGTGTAAATGAGACATACATTCAGTTGATTCCAAAGAAGACTAGTCCGGACAAGGTGGATGAGTATAGGCCGATCAGCTTGGTAACCAATTTATAGAAAATAACTGCTCGTATCCTAGCAAGGAGTCTAAGGGAGGTGATTCATGTTACAATAGCAGAGAAATAAATGGGATTCGTGAAACAGCGACATATTTTCGATGCTATCCTGACAGCAAATGAGGCGGTAGAGGACTATAGAGTTAGGAAAAAAGAAGGCTTGGTGGTGAAAATTGACTTCTCTAAGGCTTATAATTCAGTTAGATGGAAGTACCTAATCTATGTTCTAAAGAAGAAAGGATTTGGAGAGAGATGGCATAGATGGATAACTAGATGCATTTCCAAAGTTTCTTATTCTATATTCATGAATGGTCAGCCAAAGGGGAAGATCACAACCTCAAGAGGTCTTAGACAAGGCGACCCTCTCTCCCCCTTTTTGTACATTTTAGTAGCCGATAGCCTACGTGACATTCTGCAAAGGGCTAGGCAGTTCGGCCTTCAAGGCTTCAAGGTAGGAGGCCAAAAAATCTTTCTCTCTCATCTCTTCTACGCTGATAACGCGTTTTTCTTCCTCAATAATGACTCTAAAAGCTGGGAGTTGCTTCTACTGGCATAAAAAGTTTTTCTCTAGTTTCTAGACTGAAAATAAATTTTCTCAAAAGCCAGGTAGCTGGTATCAATATTAAGAAGGAAGAGATGAATCTAGCTAATAAGGTATTCGGCATTCCCGTGTCCAAATAGCCTATGAAATATCTTGGTCTCTCGTTGGGGGGTAATCCTAGAAGAATCTCCTTTTGGGATCCGGTGATACAAACGGTCAAGAAGAGAATTGAAGGGTGGAGATGTAGTTATCTATCCAGGGGTGGTCGCCTCCTATTAATTAAAGTTGTTTTAGAGGCTCTTCCGACTTATTATATGTCAGTCTTCCAGATGCCAATTGCAGTCCAAAAGGAGTTGGAAAAGGGTATTAGAAGATTCTTCCGGAAGGCCGAAGGGGTTGAGAAAGCTCACATGCTTGTCAAGTGGCAGCAGGTTTGCAAATCCAAGGAAGAAGGGGGTCTGGGAGTTGCTCAGTTAAAAACCAGAAATGATGCACTAGCGGCCAAATGGCTTTGGAAGTTTTCTAAGACCCAAGACCAGCTGCGGAACAAGATAATTGCAACCATCCATGGGAGATCTCAAAACAGCATGATGGCAAGCTTGAATGCTAAGGTTTCGAATAGATCCCCCTCGAAATTCATCCAGTCCCTGTATCCAACGTTCGCTCCTCATATCAAACGAAAAATTGGAGATGGAAAGCGCCCAAATTCTGGGAGGATGCATGGTGCACACCGACCACTCTTAAAGAGGATTTTCCCCGGTTGTATAGGATCGCCCAAGAACCAGAAGCAACCTTGTCTCAATGCTGGGGGGGGGGGGGGGGGGGGGAGGGAAGAATTTAGGGGGGCAGTGGTAGGGGAAATAACTGAAACTCACAAACTGAAGGAATTACG